>ML994726.1:0-17474 GCA_010093925.1 Zopfia rhizophila CBS 207.26 | reverse complement strand
CATACGCTAAAAGTAATCATAGAAGACTGATACAACTCCGAACCGAAACATCAATAGCGCTCAACTTTTAGGATTGATCATTCCAAAAGGCGTGCCGACTCTAACCAGTTAGTAACTTTATGAAGGGTATGATTGATTAGCACATTTAATTCCGAATATCGTTTTGAACCTGTTGCTGTCGGGATATGACTAACTGATGCTCAATGAGTCATTGCGATCTTTTATAGGTAGCACACTCATTCCTCCCATCAAAGCCGACGATGGAGTTCCGAAGGTGAGTTAGGGGATCAGGTAAGAAGATCATTTGAAGGGGTTCATACAACTCCGATCGGAAGTGCAGATCCGATGGAAAGGCTGTCATTGGTGAAGTTAATGCTACTATAACAGTTGAGTTGTAATCTGCTGCGTGTAGACCGCGGCATTGATAAACTGCTCAATATTTTTGAGAAATCGTGTTATCAGACGCTTGGCGTAACCTCGGGTTACTCAAATTTCGACGCCATCTTGAGGTCCAGGTTAGTATGAGGTTACTATGGGGAAATAAGCGCGTGTACGGGCGCGCCTTCGGTCCTCATGGTCGCGCCGTTGGAGTGGGTTGACGATGCCCTTCTTTCTCTCTCTCTCTGCCACCCGCGCTTGCAATTGCGATTATTACCGGCTCTTTACCTTATCATTTTTTTTATATGACACAGCAATGGGGGCTCTTGAGAATCTTTTTCCCATGCGTTCTGCTTCTGCTTCGCAGTCAAAAGATGCCACCGCTGCGACTGCTTCTTGCGACGGTCCTCGTAACCTACAGAGCTAATTCGACGCCCAGACGGCGCGTCTGCGGCAGACCTACAAGGCCCAGCGCCCGAAAAGCACCACAAGGGCGTATGAGCCTAAGCAGAAGGAGTGGGAGGACTGGTGTGCAAGATTAGAAGGCAATATGGATGGTGCCCAGGTGACAGAGGATAAACTTTGCCTTTGTTTGGAACAGGAGGTTATCGACCGCGAATCGCGGGCGTCTGGATATCAAGCACGTAAGGCAAAAAGGAAAGAGATGTGGAGAGAGGGTGAACAGGCAAAGAAGAAGAGGAGGCGGCAGAAGACGGCTAAATCAACCAAGACAGTGGGAGAATGGAGGAGGAGTGGGATGAGGAGGCTCTGGATGCCCTGTTCAATGAGACTGTTCGATATTCGGTCGTTAACAGCTACGTCTCCGCCATCACCGAGCTCTACGCATGGCAGTTACAGTCAGAAGGCAAGCCTACACCGCCACTGCGGGGCGCGAAGCTCTCAGCTGTGCTAGGGAGTGTCCGCCGCGATGAAGATAGAATTTGGCGCGTAAATTTTATTGACTAGGGCCTATTTACTATTGCGGGCGGTTACGATATTAAAAGTCTTAAAAAAAGCAATCACCTGGTGCTTGTAGACGGCCTTAAGAACGCCTAGCGTGATTGAGTCGCACCTACGAACCGCTGCAGAGTATCTACTAGGCCACGCTACTATTACACAGAATAAGAGTAGGCAAGACGTTTAGCTTGTAGACTTTATCCTTATTAAACTAGAAAATAAAGGACCTAAAGCTAATAAATTAGTACTATACATAATTATATTAATAAAGTAAAAAAAGTAGAATTAATATAATAAAATTAAATATATAAAATGTATACAAAATTTTAACCTAATTTTCTACTTTTCTTTTATACTAACTTTCTTTTTTTTCTACTATTAAAGTAGAAATAGTACTAAAAAAAATTATTATTTAAGTAGTTAAAAAACTACTATATATAGTTTAATTAAAAATAAGAAAGTAATTTAAGTTATAAATATTTATAAAAAAAAGTTTATAGAATTTAATATATAAAATTTAATTATATTAAAAAACTTAAATTAAGTAAATTATATACTAAGAAAAAAAATATTTAAAAGTATAATTTAGTATTAATATATAACTAAAATATATAAAATATTATTATTTTAATAAAATTAATAATAAAGTTATGAAATTTAAGTATTTATACGTTTTTATATAATTTTAAAGTAATTATAAAATACTAAAACTAACATAAATATTAAAAAACTAAGTATAGTAAAGTATACTATATATTAACTTAGAATTTTAAGTTACTTAAAAATACGTATAACAAAGCTATATTATAAATTCTTGACTATTTTTAAGTTTAAAGTAGTTACTAAATTTATTTTAAAAAAGCTATTTAGCTAATATTTTTAAGAACATAAAATAAAATAAACTAAAACTTTTATTTTAAATTATATACCAAAATTTAAATTAAAGCTAAAACCTTTATTTAAATTTATTTCTTAAAAATTAGCTTTTACTAAATATAGTTAACTTTAGTAACTTAAGCTAAATTTATTTAGTTAATAAAATTAATATAGCTAAATAAACAATAAATAATTTAAAATAAGTAATAGAAATTTTTAGCCTAAATTATAACTTATTTAATATAAACTGTAAATAAATTAATAGTTAAAACTAATACCTAAAAACACTTACTTTTAAAAATATTAACTAAAAATTTTTTATAGCTTTTTAGTAAGTATTTAAAGTTATTACTTAAAGCTAAAAATTATTATTAAAGTTTTTAGTAATTTTATAAACTAGTTACTAAAATAAAAAATGTTTTAAAAAATACTTTTAATAATACTAATAATATTTAATTTTATAAAGTATAGTAGTTATAAATTATTAACTTAATTTAAAAAAAAAAACCAAAAAAACCAAAAATAAAGCTAAAAAAACTAAAACTAAACAAAAAACTAAAAATAAAGCTAAAAAAATTAAAATGTAAAAGTTATAAAACTTGAAATTTATTACTAAATAAAAATACTAAAAACTATTTAAAGTAGGTTTATAGTTATAAAAACTATAAAGTATTAATTATAATTAACTAATATTTAAATTAATATTAATAACTAATTTATAAAAGTAATAGTTTTATATACTAACTTACTATAAAAGTTTTATAAAGCTTTTTATAACTTTTACATATAATTTACTTTATATAAGTTATAGTTAAATGTTATGAGTTGTCTTAACTTAATAGTATGTTTTACATTAGCAACTCTACCTTGACTGATTACTTAATAAGTTCTTAGTTCTTTCCGTATCTAGAGTAGATAGCTCTAGGTTTAATAGAATAGAGTTTGGTCTTATTGCAAGGTAGGAAGAGGGTGTATAATAGATTCAACAAGATAGTGTTAAACTATTTCACTTAAGGTCAAGTCTTAACTTAGAGAGAAGATCTCGATTTTAGAGTAACTACAAAGAATCCAAAATATCCCTAAGCCATTCTATGTCTCATATTTATAGGAAATCCTCCGTGCGTACATTGTATACCTGTTGGCGGTATGTTAGATACTGCCAGAGAAGATAAGAGAAGATGAGTCCTTTCTTGGCATCATCTTCTTTATCTGCACTCATCTGCCAAGCCCTTGCTTGATCACATGTGCTACTGCTCCCAATCCTCAGGCATAGTTCCGTATCTCTATTCTCGCTTCCTGGCCCGTACTTTAGCCTGTGCTAAAGCGTCCCGTGCACGCTTACAGTTCTTCCTTTCCAGCTCGAACATACGTTTCCATTCCAGAGCTTCATTAGCCGTTGTTGCTAGTTCCTTTAGCTCCTCAGGTGCAGTTGCCTTTCTGTTACCGTCCGTAACACTATCCCCCTCTTCCAAGTCTTCGTCTCGGAAGATAGTTTCTCCCTTCTATAAATAGTATAAAGGCAACAGGTCCTCCGGCCTGTGCTCTAAACTGTAAGATCCTTAACTTCCTTTCCTTTCTGCCCAGCTTCTTAACGATAACACGTCCTAAGTCATCTCTAATACGTGCTTGCCGTTTAGCTTCTCGAATCTATAACGAACCCCATCACATGCCGTCACCGTGTTCTCGCTGTCGTGACAACGGTCGCCAATGTCTAGTACGTCTCTCCTCTAGGCGTTGTTCTAAATGTATTAATCAGAATACAAAATACGACCTTATTATGTCCTAGTCTAAATGGGATTAGTTAGACCGCGACAAAGAGCGCCTTCGTCGTTAGTTAGAAAAAACCCAGGATAATCTTCTCGATCACCGTCGTCGTGAGGAAGAGTTGTGGGCTCGTGAATATCAACTTCGTCATGAGCTAGCCTAAACAGATTCTCAGAAGAAGGAAATGTTCCAGCACGAGCTTGCCTTGATTAACGAAGTTCGTGTGATGAAGGAGGAAGAGCGGAACCGTTAGAATTAATCTAGCATACTACTACCTGCAGCGTCTGGTGTCGCCTCGCCTTTCTTCTCAGGTTTTGAGTGGAACGTTCTCCATTCTCTTTACTCACTAGACCCCGCTTTAGAGCAAGCCTTTTCTGCTCCTTTTAATGGTACTGGTCAATCAGCTCTGAACTATTCTTCAAGTTCCTAATTGGCTCCCAAGTGTCGTTTTTAGGTCTGTAGTTTTTCTATTTAACTAAGTATTTCCACTGACGCCCAAACCGTTGGTAGTCTAAGATCTACTGGACTTCATACTTGGTATGGTCTTCTTTGAGTTTGAGTTTTGTCTAAAGTTTGGCGTTCTATAGTGCTGGTTCTAATTTGGATACATGGAAAACTAGATAGATTCTAGTATTATTAAGTAGTTATAGTTCGTAATTTACAGGTCCTATTTATCGTTTAACCTTGAATGGTCCTAATTTTACGTGATCTAGTTTCCTTAATGGTTTTCTTATCTCTAAATTTTCCTTTTTTAAGAAAACCTTATCCCCCTCCTCAAAGGTTGGTCCCTCAACCCTAGTTTTATCCTTAATTTTCTTACTAAGATTGCCTTTATGGGTGATTTTCTGTGTAATTACTTAATGAAGTTATTATAGTTCCTTAACTTTTATTCTTATAGACTCTAATATTTTGTTTAGTGTCTTTGGTTCTCGATAAGCCGTTAGCTCATAACTATAGTTCATATAGAATAGTGATTTTCCTGTTGTTGATGACTTTGCAGAGTTATATATAAACTTAGCTATTAGTAGTAAGTTAATCTAGTTATCCTGTAGTTTATTAACATATATTTATAAGTATTATTCTAATGTTTGATTTGTCTATTCTGTTTATCTATTTATTTGTGGGTGAAATGCTGTTAAGAGGCGATGCTTAGCCCCTAGCTGTCCTATAAACGTTTTCTAGAATATTAACGTGAATAACTTATCCTGGTCTGTGATAAATTCTCGTGGTATCTTGTGTTATATAATTAGTATTTTAATTAATAATAATACTAGTTTATCTGCTTTTATTTCTGTATGGGTTGGTTTAAAGTAAGTGTACTTTATTAGTCTATTAATAATAACTAGTATCATGTCATACTATTGGCTTGTTAAGGTAGTAATTATTAGTATTCCTATAATAAAGTCTATTATAACTGATTCTTATAGTCCGTTTAGTGAAGATATTAGTTACATGAGTTCATACTTCTTATGTCTTAATACTTTATTCTTTTTGTATTTGATGTATTCTGAAAGAATATTCCTAATCTTACTCTAAATTCCTGGAATCTAAAAGTGTCTGTTGATCCGTTCTATAGTCTTCTTAACTCCTTAATATCTATATATTTTAGCTGAATGTTGGTTTTTAATTAGCTCTATTTGTAATTTATTTAGTACATAAATTATTTCTTAGTCTAAATTCTAGAGTAGTCGTCTATTATTGAATTCCCTTATTTGCTTTTTCTAAGTGTTTTCGATAATAACTACTAATTTAATATCTATTTATGAGCTTTCTAGAGATCTGTCTTGTCTTTACTTAAGTATTATATTATGTATTTCTAGTATATCTTTTATGTAGTCTACTTATTAACTAAGTGTATTAGCCACAGTGTTTTCTTTTCCTACTTTATAAAGTATTTGGAAATCAAAAGTTAATAGTAACTTCTACTATCTGACTTATTGTTGATTCAACTTCTTTATTATTATAAATGCCGTTAGGTTCTTATAATCTAAATATATAATAACTTAATGCTTAGCTCCTTCTAAGTAATATTTCTATTTTTTAAATGCTTGAACTATTGCCAATAATTCTTTATTATAAATATCGTAGTTTAACTTAGTAGTTATAAGTTTATGAGATAAGAAGTCTACTAGATGTTTCCGTTTATTATCTTGTGTTTATAAGAGAATAGCTCCTGTAGCTTTATCTGATACGTCTATATATATTTCTGCTTAAAGTCCTAAATTAAATATTTTTAATATTAGTGGTTCTTTAAATCCTTGCTTTAACTTCGTGAAAGCTGTATTTTCTTTGGTTATCCACTTAAATTATTAATCTTTCTTAAGTAATTCTGTTAAGGGTGCTGTAATTCTTAAATAGCTCTTAATAAATTACCTACAGAATCCTATAAATCTAAGGAAAGAATAAACTTCTTTTGTATTTATTAGTATTAGCTATAATAGAATATTCTTAGCTTTATCTAAGTTAACTGCTATTCTATTTCTAGATATAATATATTTTAGAAACTTAACTTCTTTCCTGTGGAACACACATTTTCCTGTCTGTATATATAAGTTATGTTCCTTAAGCTTCTGTAATACCTTCCTAGTATACTTAATATATTCTTTTAGTATCCTATTCGTGTATACTAAGACATTATTGAGATATGCTAGTATAAAGACATCTAGATATTCCCTTAGAACATGATTAATAATGGCTTGGAATGTTACTAGTGCGTTAGTAAGTCCTATAGGCATAACTATATATTTATATAATCTATAGCTTATCTTAAAAGCTGTTAGCTATTCATGTCTATTAACTATTCATATTTAATAATATCTATTTTTAATGTTAAATAGACTAAACTATTTAGCCCCTCTGAGTTTATACATGAGTTTTAATATTAAGGGTATTAGATAGTAATTCTTAACTATTATCTCATTTAATTATTAATAGTTTATATAGAGTTATAGTTTCCTGTTTTTCTTTAGCATAAATAATGCTAGTAATGTAATCTTGCTTTAGCTTTCTTATAGATATCTCTTTTTAATATTATTATTTAAATATCATCGTAACTCCTCTTATTATCTAATAGATATTTGATATAATAGTGCTGGTTTCGGCTTTTCTTTTTCTTTAAGTATAATCTTACAGTTCTAATCCTTGTGTTCTGGTATTTAGTTTTCTTGTTCTTCTATAAACTATTTCTTAAATTTCTTCTGGTATTCGTCTGGCATAATAAACGTAGTATTATAAAAAGTTACTTTCTTTATCTATATTATAGCTTTCGTTTATTTGTGGTAGTTTTTCCTAGTTTCTATAGACTTTATTCTCTAGTTAATTAGTGAATTCTATTATACTAGCTAGTCCCATCCTAATATAAAATCCTCACTATCTAGATTTATAATTTTAATATAATGGTTATCTGTGTAACCTGCTGTCTTAATAGTTATATTCTCTATTTCAAGATTAATTAGACCTTTTCTAAATGTTGCTAGATTATTATCTATGCGTACTACTCTTACAGATTCTTCTAAAACTCTAGTTAAAATATAGTGTTTTTATATTTACTTATTTAATATAAGTATTTTACTAGCCCCGCTGTCTACGAGTGCTTGTGTCTAAAAGCTATTAATATATATATCTATATATAGCTTATTTTTATGTTTTTATTTAAGTTATATATAGTTAAGTATTAGCTTTTGTATTTTGACCTTAAATTAGCTCTCTAGTAGCATAGTTATTGCTTACTGGCTTTCTAGTTTTTTATTAATTACTAACTTCTAAGTAGCAGTTATTTCCTTAGTGTTTCTTCTTTAGATCTGTAAATAGGGTATTATTAGAGTTAATATTATTTTTATAGTAATATCTTATACTTTTTTTTTATTTCTTCTCTATAATTTTAGCACTTCCATCTTAAGAAACATTCCTTAGTTATTAATTTTGTATGTAATTCTATAGCTAACTATCTATTTTAGCGGTGTTTAGCCTAGTGATATTAGTATTCTAATTAGCATTTATTCTAGTCTAACTATTTATATTTCTTAGTCTTTATATCCTGAAGTTTTTCTTTGGAATCCGTGTAGATCAGTTCCTGCTATATGTTAAGTTCTTATTTCTATACTATTTATTTTAGTACTTATCTTATTATTAGTTTTTTAACTCGTATAGTATGCGCTGCTTATTTATATTCTTATTCTATATACGTTTTTTTTCTATATATCTAGCACTTCTTTTGCATAGATCTCTTAGCGGTGTTGTTATTTTATATTTATAGTATTAGTAAGGCAGGTTTTTTATCAGATTTTTTATTTTAATTCTCTTTTAGTTTTAGGTGTCCTACGGGATGGTAGTAAGTTATATAACTTATAAGTAATATTAGCTCTTATCTGTAAATCTTATTTATCTATATGGCTAATTTCTGTTTATTAAGTCTCTTATATTACTTATTATTAGCTGCCTGTATTACTTATTAGTATTTATATATTCCATTTTCTAGAGTAACCTTCTAGTATTTAGTGATATAATATTCCTCTATATAGTGTTCTAATTTATAGATCTAGTAATATCTCTAGCTTATTTACTATCTAATTATTATAGACATTAGCTTCTTGCCTTCTATTATCTCTTAATTTTGTTTTTATCTGAATTTCTGGTCTTCCTTCTTAAAGGGTCCTTCTTCTTATTAGATAATCTTATAGAATTAATTAGCTTCTTTTATAGAGCTAGTTTGGTATTATCTAATAATAACTCTTTATATAGTAGTAATTATATCACTAGCTAACGTTGCTAGATAATCTTTAACTTATTAATATAATACTTTATATTCTTACCTGAGATGTATATAGCTCTTATAAATCTAGTATTATTTCTTTTAAATTTATTATATAATAGTCTCTTTAGTTATTTAGTCTTTAGCTAATTCTATTTAGATTATAGTAATCTTAATTTCTTTTAGTACTTTAGTCTAGACATAAGCCTGTTTAACATCTACTATTTATTATTTACATTCTTTAATAAAGTGTTTCTGTTTTCTGTATCTGAGGCATACCTTACGTGTATATTAATCTATTTATTTCTTAATACGTTTATCTTATTTTCTTTTATTAATCCACGCATTTTTAATTAAGACATGATTAATTTTTATTATATTATAGGTTTAAGTATCTTTTCTATTTCTTTATAGTATATAGATTACTGGCCTAGTATTATTTTTCTTTTTTTATTCCTTCTGGTACTGATAGTTGTTAATAGTTATTACTTATTTAATAGCTTCTAGAAGTATACTAGATCGCTTTTCTTATAAAATCTTATTCTTAATTCTATCCTTTAGTCCTGTATAGTACATTATAACTAATAGCTAGTTTATTTAATTAAGTTGTAATTGGATTTACTTAAATTCCGCTGTATAATTAGCTGCTGATGTTTGTTGCTTAAGTTATTAAAGCTTCTAAATTACCTTTATTTCTTTATTAATTTTGCTGAAGACTACAACCAATTCCTTCTTAAAGCTCTTATAATTTTTGAAGGTTCTTTTAATATTATTATTATAGTTCGTGAGTCCCGCTGATCCTAGGTTAGAGTCTCCTTTTACTAGATAATTCTTTATAAGTAGTTTAAACTACTTTATAGCTCTTCCTATTATATTTATACTAGCTACTAAGATCTAATCTTAGTTAGTAGTAAATAAAGCTTAATTAAACTAATAGTATAAGTCTATTGTGGCCATGAATGTCTTGAGTTTATTCTAATTCCTATTGAATTTAGAGAGTAGTTAGATCTTTACTATCTCTTCTCTTTTATTCTTTACTGCTTTAACTTATTACTGTATACTAATTATGGTATCACGTAATTTTATGATAGCTATTTTTTATTTCTAGATAACCTACTACGTGCTTTTAGTTCCTTCTGATATACTTCTAGTAGTAAATAAAAATCCTGCTATGACTTCTTCCTCGCTACTACTTTCTTTTAATAAATAAAGTTCTTATTCGTCCTTATAGTAGGTTGTTATAGACTGTAATTAGAAATTTATTATTAAAATCAATCTAACGTTCTCTCCTATACTTTAAAAGGGTAGTTATAATATTATGAGTTGCCTTAACTTAATAATATGTTTTGTGTTAGCAACTCTGCCTTAACTAATTACTTAATAAGTTCTTAACTCTTTCCGTATCTAGAGTAGATAGCTTTAGGTTTAATAGAATAAAGTTTAGTCTTATCGCAAGGTAGGAAGAGGGTGTATAATAGATTTAATAAAATAGTATTAAACTATTTCACTTAAGGTCAAGTCTTAACTTAGAGAGAAGATCTTAATTTTAGAGTAACTATAAAGAATCTAAAATATCTCTAAGCTATTCTATGTCTTATATTTATAGGAAATCCTCTGTGCGTACATTATATACCTGTTAGCGGTATATTAAATACTACTAGAAAAGATAAAAGAAAATAAGTTCTTTCTTAGTATTATTTTCTTTATCTACACTTATCTGCTAAGCCTTTACTTAATTATATATACTATTACTTTTAATCTTTAGATATAGTTCTATATCTCTGTTTTTACTTTCTAGCCTGTACTTTAGCCTGTGTTAAAGCGTCCCGTGTACGCTTATAATTCTTCCTTTCCAGCTTAAATATACGTTTCTATTTTAAAGCTTTATTAGCTATTATTGCTAGTTCCTTTAGCTTTTTAAGTATAGTTACCTTTCTATTACCGTCCATAACATTAAAGTATTAAGTAAGTATTAGTTATAATAAAATAATTAATAGTAAAAGAAAGTACTAAAGTAAGTATTAAAAAGTTAAAAAGTATTAAAATTAAAAATACTTAAAGTAAAAGTAAAAAAAAAATAAAAAAAAAATAAAAGTAAAGTATATATTTTTTTAGTAAAATACTACCTAATTAACTACTTAGTATATAAATTATTTATATACTAATTTTTATTCTACTATTCTACTAATAGTAATATATATTAACTTTATTAAAATAACTTTTATAAGTTTCTATTTTTTAATAAACTAGTATCTAAACTTATATATTTATTTAAAAATACCTTACTTACTAACTATTTATTATATTTTTAAAATATACTTTAAAACATATTTTTGTAACATTACTAAATAAATACTAAAAATAAAATAATAAATATTTAAATAATGTATATAGTGTAAAAAAAATGTAATAATTTAAAAAGTAAAAAGCTAGTATTAGTAGATAATTAAAACATAATAATTAATTTATTTAAAATATTAAATAAAATAAGTAAAAAATTATATAACCAAAATTAATACTAGTAAAAAAATAAGATAAAAAAACTATAACTAAAAATCTAAAATAAAAACTAAAAACTAAAGCTATTAAAAAACTATAAGTAAATAAGATATTAGTTTTAGTATTAATTACTAATAATAGTAGATTTAAAAGTAGTATTTATTAAACTTAAAAAATAAAACTACATAACTTAAATAAAAACTATTTTACTTAATTTTTTATTCTTAATAATAATAAAGTAAATAATAATAATAAAATAAAGTTAAATACTAATATAAAAAATTAACTTTAAGTACTTAAAAATTTAGTTATAGTAAATTCTATAGCATAGTAACATATAGTATAAAACTTTTAAAATATAATATTAAAAAGTACTATTAAAAAATTAAAATAGCTTTTTACTTAAATAAACTTTAAATATATAATAAAGCTTAGAAGTATATTACATTTTAAAGTTAGTATTTATTTTCTTAATTTAAACTAATATTAAAAATAATACTTATTTAAAAATACTTAATAATAATAATAATAATAATAATAATAATAATAATAATAATAATAATAATAATAATAATAATAATAATAATAATAATAATAATAATAATAATAATAATAATAATAATAATAATAATAATAATAATAATAAATAAGTACTACTATACTAATTTAATAGTTAATAGTAACTTACTAATAAGTATTATTATATTTATAGTGTGTAGGTAGCTTATATATATATATAAATAATAACCTCATTTTTCTTTAAGTAGTAATATATTAAGTAAAAAATAAATAATAGTATAACTTAGTAAAAACCTATTTTTAGTTAAGTAATAGTTTCTAAGAAATTATAAGTAAATAAAATAACTTAAAAGAAAAAAACCTATAAGTATAATAATTTATATAAGTTAGTAAGCTTATAAAATATATAGTATAAAAAATAATATTAAAAAAAACTTTATAGTATATAAGTAACGTAATAATAATTTCATCTTTAAATAATTAATTAAAAAAAAGCTATAATTAAGATTTAATAATACTTAGCAATATATATAAATATAATTAAACTTAACTTAAAAATAGAAATAAATACTTATAAGAATATAAGTAGACTTTAAAAAAAGTAATATAATAATCTATTATATACTTTAGTAATATAAAATATTTTACTAGTACTAAGCTTTATTACTTAATATTAGAAATAAAATAATATTTTACTAAAATTACTTATAAAAGTATAAATAACTTTTTTTTCTACTATTTTTTTTATACTAAAGTAGCTTTAATATAGCATTTTATTATTTATAATTATTTATAATTACTTACAAGTTTATGCTAACTGTAATATTATTAGAATTTAACTATAATAAAATATTACTAAGTAAAGTTTTTTTAATATATTTTTTTATAAATATAAAAAAGTATATAAAGCTTTATTAATAATATTTTAACTATAAATTTTATATTAAGTATATATTATTATATAAAAATAGCTATATAGTATAATATTTATACTTTTGTTATATAGTATTTAATATAATTATAAAAAAATAAGTAAACTTAAAGTCTAGTTTTTTATATTTAAAATATTTAATAATAATAGTATTTTTATTAATAAGAAAAAAAATACTACTTTTACTACTAAAATTAAGATTATATAATAATAATATTTAAAACAATTTTTTATATTAATAGTTATTACTTTTTTTATTATTTTTTAAGTTTTTAAAAATGAAGTATTAGTTTTTAAATTTAGTATTATTAACAGTTGAAATTATTTTAAGTAGTAAAGTTATAATAGTATTTATAATTATAGTATATACTAATATAAAAACACACTAAATTTTAATAAAAAGCTTTTTAATAAAAATAACTATAAAGTTTTTACTAAATTTACTAAGTTTTAAAAAGTATATATTTTTACTATATATTTTTAGTTTTAGTTTTAAAGTATTATTAATAAAAATTTGTATCTTTTACTCACTTGTTTTAATATAATTTAAAACTTTAAGTAATTATTATTAATTTTAACTAGAATTTAAATTCATTATTATATAATAGTATATTACTTAAAGTTTAATAAAAAATTAAGTAGTTTAAGTACTAATTTACTATTTTTTAGTTATTAACTAAATTTCTTATTATTTACTATAATAAAAATAAGTTATACTATTAGTTTTACTTTATATATACTACTTTTAATAAAATAGCTTGTTAATATTAATATTTAACTATATATATATATAGCTAGTATAATAGTATATAATAGAAAGTATATTATTAAGTTAAAAAAGTAGTTTAAAAAACTATAAGACTATAATTACTAAAATATTACTAAAATTTAATTTTAAAAAGTTACTATACTTTTTTATTATAAAA
Organism: Zopfia rhizophila CBS 207.26; assembly: GCA_010093925.1. Taxonomy (NCBI): domain Eukaryota; kingdom Fungi; phylum Ascomycota; class Dothideomycetes; family Zopfiaceae; genus Zopfia; species Zopfia rhizophila. The sequence goes on along the minus strand of ML994726.1, from coordinate 3,874 downwards.
ATAATAAATTAGTTTATTATTATTATTATTTCTATTTATTATTTGATATTAGTCCCCCTAATAGGTCCATACAGGCTAATTTCTTTCTAGTTAGGTAAATAAAAAACCTTTAGAGGAGACGTAAGAGGTAATACTTTAGATAATATTTATATTATATTAATAAAAGAAAAAACACTATTTAATCACGCTATACTAGGCTTAGTCTTTTTATATAAAATAAAGTATTTAGAATACCTATCTTACCCTGTCTGCCTTTTAAACTATTATAGTTATATTTATATATTATTATATATATTACTTTATAAGACTATATGTTTATCTCTAGCTTCCTTTTTTAAGTCTTTATTTTATATATAATTGCCTTAATATCTGCTTATATTCTATTTAGAAGTGTATAGTTACTAGAAAAATCTTCTTATCTATCTTTTTATTAATAGTAATAACGTATTATTTAGTATTACTTAAGCCTTAAGGCCTAAGCCTAAGTCCGTTAGTTTATATTCTAAAGGTATAAAAGAATATTTTAATAATAGAAATACCTAAAGCCTCTATAGCTAGATACTTAGGCTATTAAATAATATTAAAATAAAAAACCTCTTTTATTTATAGCCTTAGGGTATAAGTTACGTACGTATTATATATATCTACTATATAGTATAAATATAATAAGCTAGTTTATTATAGCTAAGCTAGTTTTTATATAATAGTTTATTATAGCTAAACTAGTTTATTATAGTTAATTATTTTCATATAAGAGGAAGAGAGAACGCCGAAGAGATATTTCCTATTAATTTAAATAACTAAATATATACGTTAAGATATAGTGGTTGTATTTTCAAATCTTTACTAAAGTTTACTTTTTTAGTAAAAAAAATTTTCATACTATTACTACGCTGCTATACTAATATTATATAGCTATATATATATCTCTATATTTACTCTAATAGTCTATTAATATAATTCTAATAGAATATTAATAGTAGCTACTAGATTTCTGGACTCTACTATGTGAAGGTGCAGAGGCCGCTTTTTATAAAGCCCTAAATTAATATATTAGTAAGTAAAACTAGTTTACTTAAAATATTACTTATTTTTTAATCTACTTTTAATTTATTACTTATGTTAAGTACTTAACGTTAATTATTAGCCAAAAAAAGTAGCTAAATATATATACTATTTTGGAAAGAAAAATAGCTAAAATAATAAAACTTTTTATTATAATAAATACTATTTCTAAAAGTACAAAAATTATTTTAATATATATATATATATATATATATATATATATTTATTTTTTTGAAACACTATTATACTAATAATACAAAAAAAAATTAAGTTAAGTTAAAAGTTTTAAATTTTAAATTTTATTATTAATTTAGTTATAAATTAATATAAATTACTTATATTAAATTTATACTTTATTATTTATTTTAAAAAATAAAATAAAATGTTTACTATATATAAAAAACTTACTAGTACTATAAATTTTGTTATACTTACTTATAAAATAATTTATATAATAAAAAAAAACTACTTACAAAAATTTTTTTTAATCTTAAAAATATTAATAAAAAAGAAAAGAATTTTAAGCTATTTAAAAAGAAAATTAGCTACTTATTAACTAAATATATAAAGTATTTTAGTTAATAAAAAGACTTAAAAAATTGCTCTAAAAATTATATAATAAATTAGTTTACTTAAATTATTATTTACAACCTTAATTTCTTTATATACTAAAAAGTAATAAAAAGTAATAAAAAGTAATAAAAAGTTAATTATTTTACTAACTTTACTATTTAAGTTAATAAAAATATATAAGACTTTTACTAACTTTACTATTTAAGTTAAAAAAATATATAAGACTTTTACTAAAAAGTTAAAATTTTTTAATAAGCTTTTTATAAACTACTACTAGTTAATTTTAAAATTTTTTTTTTTAGTAATTAGTTAATTTAGATAAAAAAGAAGAGTTTAAAAAAACATATATTAAAAAATTTACTTTTATTAACTTTAATAATTTAACTACTATTAATAAGTATTATTTTCTAATAATTTAAATAGTACTTATAAATAGTGTTATTTATAATATTTTTAGTAAAATACTAAACACACTATTTTATATTTTAATTAAAGGTATAAAGTTTACTAAATTATTATTATAAACTATTTAAATTTTTTAAACTATATTTAAAAATATTTAGTATTTAGTTATAAATAAAAAATTTATAGTTAACTTAAAAATATTAGCTTAAATTAATTTATACTATAAAAAGATTTTTCTAGTATGTAGTTATTTTTTTTTAGTAACTTAACTATTATTTTAATTAAAAATATCTTTTAACTTTTACTTATAAGTATAAAGCCTTTATATAATACTTATATATACTAAAATATAAGTAAAGTATTTAAGTAATAACTATATTAGTAGTTTAAAAAAACTATTATTTTTAATATTATAATATAATAGTAAAATTATAATTAAAAAACTTTTTATAATATATTAAGTTGTTTTAATGTTAAAAAGGTTATAGTTTAAATTTAACTTTTATTTACTACTAGAATTTAATTTACATTTTTTATAAATAATATTAATTTGTTTTAAAATACAATTTATATATATACTAATAAAGGTTAAGTTTAAAAATTAAACTATTATAAACTATAAAATTTTAGCTAGTTTGTAAAAACCATTATAGCTAACTATAAAATATAAAAACCTAAAAAAAATTACTATAAAAAAAGCTAAAATCTTTAAAACTTTATGTTTTTTAAGTATTAGCTTTTAAGTTATGCTTACAAATAATATATAAATAAAAAAACTTAGTAAATAATATTCTAAATATATTAAATAATATTATATAGTTAAGTAATATTATAAATTTAAAAAAAAAGCTTTTTTAATATTACTTATAATTTTTTATTATTATTAGAATTTTTAGTGTAAAAAAGTAGTATGTTTATAAACTTAATTTTATTAATAATAGTTTATACTATTACTATTTATAAGTCTTAAAGTATTATTATTAAGTAAGTAATATTAAGTATTTTAAATAAAAAGAACTTTATTTTTAAATTAACTTATATAGCTATTTTATGCTGTAAAATTTTCTAGAGTATGTTATTTATAAATACTTTTAATTTTTAAAAACTAAAGTAAAAAAAAAGTAACATAATACATATAAAATAAACTAATTTTAATAAGTAATTGTAACATTAAGTTATAACTACTAATATAGTATTTAAATTTTAAAAAAGTAAATATATATATAGTTTAGGAGACTAATACTTAAAAATACATTATTTTATATCTACTTTTATATAAAACTATTTAGTAGCTTAATTTAAATACTATTATTTTTTAGCATAAAATTGTTATTAGAAAGCTAATTAAATAAATACTTAGTATTATTTTTATTAAAATTTCTAAAGTAAAACTTTTTAGTAAAATCTCTAATTATATTAAACTAAAAAGTACTTAAAAAAGCTAGGTATTTTAATATAAATACTAACTAAATTTTAAACTTAAAATAATAGCTATAAAATTATACTATAGTAACTACTACTATAATAACAATGTTTAAACAACTATATAAACTATTAAAAAAAAAAATTATAATTAAGTAACTATTAATTAAATTTACTTTAAGTATTAAAGTATTATATTTAATAGCTAAAGTATATAAAGTTTTTAAAACTAAAACTTAAATTCTATTAATAATATACTAATATTTAAACTAATACCTTACTTTATAATAAATATTAAGTAGTATAGTTAACTGTTTTTAAGTAAAAAAATACTTTTAAAATTTAAGCTTTTTTATATATAGGTAATTTAGTTAAAATAGTTATTTATATTTATATTTATATTTATATT
>ML994725.1:227095-278756 GCA_010093925.1 Zopfia rhizophila CBS 207.26 | reverse complement strand
CTGGTCGGATATACAATCAGCCGGCTTGGCACTTCTCAGCTGTATATAGCCTCTGCTCGCCCTCTAAATTCTGAGGTTCTTAATGCAATCTTGTTTAGTCTCTCAATCTCCACAAGCTCTAATCACGGTAACAGGTATCCTAGTGCTTGTAGTACCGCTTTGAGGTGTCTATCAGAGGGATTTATAAGAAACTCAGCAAGCTTAGAATGAGTTTTGGCGACATCTGGCCTAGTAGCGTTAGCGACATATCCAATAGAACCTACTATCTGTGCGTAGTAGTTGAGTCGAGCATGATTTATTAGCTCGTTTGTAGCTAGCAGCTCCTTTATTGGTAAAGGTGTTGCTGGTGTTTTCCAGCCATTAGCAGGAGCGAATTTAGCAGCTATTTTGTCGATGTAGCTGTCTTGGCAGAGCCAGATTTTGGCGTTTTCTCGATCACGAATTACCTAGATTCCACAGAAAAGCGATAGGTCTCCTAGGGCGCGTATCTGATAGCGTTTGAGAAGCTTTCGTTCGAAATTATCAAAATACTGCTAATAAGTAGGCCTTGCCAAAACGACTATATCATCTACATAGAAGAAGACCATGAGTTTGCTGTTGGTGTATAGACAGCTGACGTCAGGAACAGCACGAAAGCCTAGTTCTTCTAGAGTTTTCGTAAGCTCTTAATACCACAGTAAAGGCGACGTTTTCAGGCCATATAAAGCTCACTATAGCTTCTACACGTAGCCTTCTTATTCAAATCCATTAGGCGGATAGTAGTAGACTGTTTCTAGCAGCTTCGCATTAGTAAAAGCATTTACTACGTCGTACTGTTGAATCTCTAGGTTGAAAGCAGCAGCAATAGCTATTAGAGCTCTAAAGGTTCAAATCGCTAGGGTTGCTGCGTAGGTCTCTTCTTCTATAGACTATAGGTCTCCTCATACGCATAAGCAAGCCTTATACTTAATAAGAAAGCCATCTGAATTAAACTTATATTTGAATACCTAGATTAATGGCAAGATTTGATTGCCAGTGACGTTTAATTTCAAAATTCTAGTAAATACTCCTTGCTGTTGTAATGTGTCGATCTCCCGTCGCATTCCGCCTCTAAAGCCATATTAATGAGCATGCTTGGCTAATTCATGAAGCATCTTTAGCTCTAGAGGTAATTTATTTTAATAAAGCTGTTTTACATGGATGCGTGATAAGGATGCGTAAAAGCTGCTCTAGTAGCTTATAAAGGCGCTAGCAGAGACAGTAGTAGTACAGTATACTTATTTTAGCTTTTTCGCTTGTTTTAATCCTTTAGAAAGGATATAGGCAGCGCTAGAATCAGCTGCTATAGCTTCTCAATTTAGAGCAGTGTTTCCTCTTGCTTTTTTCCTGGATGGTTAACAAGAACTTTCGCTTATTACGCTTACTAGCATGGTAAGACTTATTAGTAGCATAAACAGAGGCTCTAGAGATTAAGTAGTATTAGTACTAGTAACTAAGTCGTCTTTTAGTGTAACTAAAGAGTTGCCTTCTTAAATAGATTGCTCTTACTCAATAGTAGATTCAGCGTACGGTAAGAACTCGTTTTTTAAATCTTCTTCTTCTACTAGGTTCTCTTTAGTGTCTGGCTAGGTAATTCCTAGTACAGTGTCTAACAGGCGTTTAAGGATTGTGTAGATCTCTGTACTATCTCCAGGATTATAAAAAGCCTTATCTTTAAAGGTAACATCTTGAGATTATACGACTTTATTTTTGCTAGGTATCTAGATGCGATAGATGTTTGTAGAGTTGTAGCCTATTAGGTAGCTAATTAGCGCGCGTTTAGTAAGCTTATTTTCTCTAGCAATCTTTATACATAGTACATAAGCTCTACAGCTAAAGACATGTATATAAGCAATTAATGGCTTACGCTTATATACTATTTTAAATAGCGTTTTCTAGCCTAGTAAGCGTGTTAGCGTACGATTAAGAATATAGCCTACTATAATATATGTTTTTAGTGCTAGTAATAAAGAAAGATTTGCTACCGCTAACATAACTCTAGTTTTCTTAATTAGAGATCTTTTTAAGCGTTTTGCTGCTCTATTTTATTCGACTATATAGAGCACTCAAAGCTCTAACATAATTCCTTATTCTTTATAGAAAGATTATACAGAGTTATTAAAGTCATTTTTTAAGCTAAAGCCTTGCTTAGTATTAGAGAGAAAGAATATAATAGTACAGCTATAGCATCTTTTAATTAGCTTATTAAGTTTTCAGATAATACTAAGCAGTATTATTTTATCTTTATAAAGAATCATAAATACGAAGTTTATCTTTAAGAATAGATTAAATCTATATAGCATGAATTGATAGTGATTATAACTAGATACGTTAAGCTTAATAAGATTAATCACAATTCTTTTAAAGAGTTTGCCAGTTACTAGTTCGTGTCTGAGTCTTCTTAAAATAATTTTATAAGCTTTTGTAGTAAAGTAATAATAGTAATCTATTATTACTAGTACTACTTCTTTACTCAGTACTTTTACGCCTATTATGTTCTAATATAATTACTTAATAGCTTTATTTTCTGTATGTGCTAGTAGATAATAAAAATAGCACTTTCCAGTAGTAATTAGCATTCTTAAGATATAGCTAATTCTTAAGTAAGTAGCAAATAAGGCAAAGATTACTACTTAAGTTATAATTATTTAATTAGGCTGTATTTACTATAGAGGCTGCTAATAATATATTAGTATCTAGTATTTACTATATTATAATAGCTTAACTACCGCTGTAGTTACTATATGACTTTAGTTTATAAATTAATAAAGTATATTTCGACCTGAATTAAAATAGATGCCATTAGAGGCTAATCGCGATAGTAAGATAATATTAGTAAAAAAACTAGAAATATAGGCAACGCTATGCAGCGTTGTAGTAGCAGGTTTTTCTAATATTTCTAAATTAATTATTACCTTACTATATGCCTTAATTTACTGATAAAAATCTCTAGCTATTAAATAGTCGTCTTTAGAAGCAGTATGCGTAAATATAAAATCATTAGTATTATTACAAACATAAGTATTAGCTACTAGATTAAGAATAAAATAATACTATAATAGATAGCTGTCTATCTCTATAGAAAACGCTATAGAAGGTATATAGATTACAAATACAAAAAACAATTTTAGCGTTTTAGTAGAATATTTTAAATTAAGATTAATACTATAAGTAGTTCTAGCTTTAGAGAGTGCTAGTAATAAGAATTTCTACTCTATATATTACTTCTTCTCTCTTTTTTAAATCTTCTTAATGATACTTTTAAGTCTCTTACTAGCTTTAATTTTACCTTTTACTAATTTACTAATTTCTAGATTATAGTTAAAATTCTTGTTACGTGTATTAGAATTAATATAGCTATATTACCCCTATAAATAAATCTCTTACTTATAGAGATACTTTAATCCCTTTAGTGTGCTAATATTAGGTAATTAAGTTTATTTATAAAAGTTTACTTACTTCTTTTCTTCTAGAGTAGCTGCAGTAAATGCGCTGTTATTAACTAAAGTAGTAGTTAACATATATATAATATAATAATAGCTAATAAAATTAGCTAGTATAGTAGAAAATTGTAGGTCAGATAGGACCTTAGAGTTTTCATTAATTTCTTTTTATTAGATCTAAATAGCTAACGTGGTAGTATAAGCGGGCTTAACTAATTTAATAGCATAAATCAGGTCTTTATATACATAAAAACTAGTAATAATTAGTAACTTAGTAGTAGTAGCTTGTAAATAGGCTATCTTATAGTTTATTACCTATTTATTAATATTAGCTTAGTATGTATTAAAAGATCTGATAGCTTAGTATTTACTTTTAATTTATAGCTCTCTATTAGCATTTATTAGACAGAGCATTTCTTTAAGCTTAACTAGCTTCTTATATATTATCTTATAGTCTTCTAATAGCAATAGATTTTCCTTTATAATATAAGTTAAAATATATTTATTAATTTCCTTAAAGGTGTCTTTCTAGCGTTGGTATTTCTTTTCTTTTCTAAAATAATTTTAGTTAATAGTTACCCAGGCTATCTGCCGTTTACTTAGAATTATAGCTTTATTACTATCTAGGCTGCTAAAAGCATTAGGATAGGGTTCTATAAGCAGGTCTAGCTTTTTAATTTCAGTATTAAATTTACTAGGATTAATGTAATCCTACATATCCCTATTAGTAGTAATTCTTTTAACAATAATAATTTATAGTTCCTAGTTAATTAATAAGGTAAGAAAAGGTTCTAAGCACTTTAGATTAGTAGGAGGCATAGTTATTATAATTAGATAGAAACCAGAAAGCTAGATAAATAGATTATTAGATTAAATATATAATAAATAGGTAGTAGTAAGTTAAACAGTATAAGCTAGGCTTATAACTAATACTATAAATTAAGCTTAATAAGCGGCTGGGAGACTAAATAAGATTACATTAAAAACCTAAGAATCTAGAAAGCAAGAAGAGTCTATATATAGTAAAGAATTACTAAGCTAGTTAATAGTATATTTAACTAGAAGATCACTCTCACAGCAATAGAATAATATATAAACTAAATTAAGATTAAGTTTATTACTATAGAATATATATATTAACCTAAATATTATAGCTTTATAAGGGACTAGTCTTATGCTATATTATAAAATATATAATAACTATTACAGTAATAACTTTTTACTAAATTATTATACTTATTTAAAATCTAGATTTATTAAAGTTATATATATTTTTATTTTATATACTATATTTAGCCTTTATATTACGTATAAGGTTAAACTAAACTTATATAATTATATTATAGTGGTGCTATAAGTAGAGGGTTAAGTACTTAATAAAGAATATTAATTAATTACTAAGTATAATACCAGATAATAAGTCAAAACATTACGTAAAGAAAGAAAGAATATAATAAGTTATAAGCTAAAATATTTAGGGTAAGGGCTTATGTACTAGCCTAAAGCTAAAATATAAACATATAATATAAAAAAAAAACTTATAAAAAGGCTTTCTTAAAAGGCTTTTATATTATAAATAGTTATTATAATAGTACCCCCCTTTTAAGTCTAAGCTTTTATAAGGGGTATTTATGTTAAATATTAGATCTAAATTAGTCTAAGTTTTTAAGATAGAATTTTTTTATAGTAGCTATATCTTAGAGGTCGCTTATAGATTTCTGTATTAAATTATTATATTTAGTTTATTTAACTAGATATTTATAGCATTTCCGCCTACAATTTAAGCACAGTTCTTTAATCTATTTAATATAGTATTTAGTTTTCTTATTAACTTTAATAGGTTTAGATGGCGGGTTTTATTAATCTAAAAGATATTTAAATTCAGGCACGGCAGGCTAAAGTAATGATATAAAAAACTAGATATATATTTAAGAATTTAAAGAGTTTAAGTTAGTACACGTATAAAGAAACTATTTAAAAGATATAGTATTTCTCTAAAGCCTTTAAGTCTAGCTTTTTAGAAGGTTATTTTATTTAGATATTTTATATATTAAGCTAAACTATATCTCCTATCTAATAATTAGGTGTAGGTGATTGTTTTTGGTTTATATATTCTTTTTAAAGAGCTTAAGCCTAAATTATCTTTTTTTAAATTAGCTATTAGATATTAGTTATTTTCTCTATTATATAGCTAACTTCTAAGGCTTATAACGCTTAATAAGGACGTTTTTAAATTCTTATAAAAAGTTTAAAACCTATTTAGAGATATTAGCCTATATTAGCTAGAAATAATAAAACTTTTATAAATTTAGATATAGTATTATTAGCTTTAAACTGTGCTAAGAAGAGCTAGTTTACCTAGTTATCTTACTAATAGTTTATATATATATATAGGACTTATTTTATTATACCATTAGCTCTTTCTATTTAGCCATTAGTTTCTAGATAATATGCAGAAAATAGTTAAGATTTAATTTATAGTTATTTATAAAGTTTATTATAAAAGATAGAGATAAATTATGTTTCTTAATCTAATATAATTATTTCTAGAAGGCTGTAGTCTATTTATATATACTAGTAAAAAAGATAGATAACATCCATAGTAGTTATCTTACTATAAAAAATCAAGTGTTTATATTTTATAAAGTAATTAACTATAACTATAATATTAGTATAGTCTTTAGATTCTGGGAGGTTGGTAATAAAGTCTATAAAAATATCCTTCTATCTCCTTTTAGAAACAGGAAGAGGTTTTAAAAGGCTATAGTACTTTTCATAAAAAGTCTTAAATCTTTAATAGGTATAGTAATAAGATATATATTAATATATTATTTTAAATATCTAAGGCTAATAGTATTTGTGTTGCAGGATTTTAAGAGTTTTTCTATAACTAAAGTAGCTACTAGTAGGAGAATCGTATATAATTTAAAAAAGTTTAATTTTAAGTTTATTATTATTTAGTATTATTAGCTGGTCGTGATAGTATAACTAGCCTTTTTAGTTTTTATATTTACTTAAAGAAAGCTTCTTAAAGTGTCGGGTTTTATCCTATATTAGTAACAGAATTTCCTAAATAAACTTATTATTTAGGTATTTATTATTAATAATCTGTTAAATCAACCTATCTATTTTGATTAAGTTTAATTCTAGAATATTATTAAATAGTTTAGAGCGGAGAAGTATTTGTTATTAAGCTCTTTAAACTTCTTCTTAAGCTAGAGTATTTTATATATAGTAAATAAGAATATCTAGTTTTCCACTCTACCTACCTAGTTAGTACATAATAGTGAAGTTAAATTAAAATAAATATTTAACCTAATAAGTTTATTAATAGCTAAGTTACTTTATTATAGTAAAGTACTAAAAGTTCTTATAGTTACTTAGTACTTAAATTAGGAATATAATATCTTCTAATTTAGATTTCTATTATTTAAAGTAATATATAATAGCTAGCAGTTTCTTATTATATATCTTATAGTTATATTTAGCAGGATTTAGTCTCTTAGAAAAGTAGACTATAGATCTTAGTTTACTTTATTTATCTTTCTAAAAAAGGACTCTAGTAGTTACATAGTCTAAAAAGTCAGCTTCTATAATAATTAGTAACTTAAAATTAAAGTATTAGAGAACTAGAGTAGTTATAAATACATATTTTAAGTATTTAAATATTTTTTAATAAGTATGATAATTATTATATATTTTATAATATAGCATAAGACTAGCCCCTTATAAAGCTATAATATTTAGGTTAATATATATATTCTATAGTAATAAACTTAATCTTAATTTAGTTCATGCGCTATTCTTTTAGCTTAGTAGAATAAATTATTATATTAAATTAAAATCTCCTCTTATATCTATAAATTAAATATATAGATGCTCAGATTTGATTTCTAGAATCCACTTATCTATTTAAATTTTACAATTTCTAGGTACATGTGTGATAAAGTGGTTTTTTTATATAAAAAAATTATATATACTTATTACGTACTAAGGCTGTTAGTAGATAGGTAGCTAATAATTATATATCTTTTATAAAATATATAATAGAGTTTATATACGCTTATAGAAACCTAAGTCTAGCTAATAAGAGAATAATATAATAATTATTATATATTCTATAATATAGCATGAGACTAGCCCCTTACAAAGCTATAATATTTAAATTAATATATATATTCTATAGTAATAAACTTAATCTTAATTTAGTTTATATACTATCTTTTTAGCTTAGTGGAATAAATTATTATAGTAAGTATTATTAAATTTAAATTAAATATCCTTCTTCATTAGGGCTATAAACAGGGACGTAATATAGAAAAAGTTATTAATAAATTATTAATAGAAGTTAGTAAATTCTAGAAATGCTTTTACATTCTTTACGTTCTTAAGAGATTTCTAGTTAAAAATATCTTTTACTTTATTTAAGTTTATGCTAATTCCTCTTGTTAAGATTATATACTTAAGATAAGTAATTTATTCTTAATAGAACTTATATTTATTAATATTAAGTTACAGGCTAGCTTTATCCAGGGCTTTTAAAACTTATTTTATATATTATTAGTATTTATATAAAGAATTACTATAAATTAGAATATTATTAAAGTAGACCGTATAAAACACATTAAGAAATAGTTAAAGAATATTATTTATATAGTGTTAGAACGTGCTTAGTGTGTTAGCTAGTTTAAATAATATAATAAAATATTTAAATAAACTATATTAAGTCTAAAAAGTAGTTAACTATTTATCTTCTTCTACTATATAGATATAGTTAAAAGCTAAGATAATATCTAGCTTTATAAAATACTTCGCCTTACTAAGGCGGAACAGAGTTTTTTAGATTAATAAAATTAGATAATAGTTTTTAATAGTAATAGTGTTTAAAGCTTAATAGTCTATATAGAATTAAAAACCTTTATTAAGTTTCTTTATAAAAATAACTAGTATAACTATAGGAAACAAACTTACTCTAATAAATTCTTTAGTAAAATAGTTATTAAAATACTTCTTCAGAACTTTTAGTTTATTTTAAGATATTCTATAGAGAGGTCTAAATCTAGGTTGCTTTTCTTCCTTAAGGATAATCTTATAATTATATAGATAATATTTAAATAGTCTATTAGCTTTTTTATATAAGAATATTTAAAAAGTATCATGGTACTCCTTTAGAACCTTAGTAACTAGATTAGTATAGGTTTTTAAAATTAAGGCTTTATTAATATTAGCAATTAAAATAATAAAGATTTTATATTCATGTTTCTAGGCTATTTATATAAAGAGGGCTGCCCTAATTAGGTAGATATTTATACTTAGTTTAGAGTTCTTATAAAAGCCTTTTAGTAAAGCTTTTACTAAAAAGTTTTTAGGGCCTTAAAAGGAAGACTTTCTCATAAGATCTTTATTTAGTTTAGTATTAGATTTAGATATAAATTTAGATTCTAAGTAGAAGCTCTCTAGAGAACGGTTTACTAGAATATTCTCTAAGTAAGTATTAGGTTCTTATAATTAATAGTTTATTTTAGTTAACCAGTTATCACGTTAAGTTTAGGTAGTTAGTAATAACTTTAAAAAGCAGGTTTATAAACACTATATATAAATAGTATTAAGATAAGAGTCTTTTAAGCAGGTAGCATTTTCTCTTAAATAGATAAGAAATTAAGATAAGTATAAGTAATAGGTCTAGTAATAGAGAGTATTAAAAAGTAGCTTTTATAAATTATAGTTAAAGTTAACCTTATATTTTCTTATTTAAGATTAGCTAAAAATTAATTCATGGTTTCCTATAGCTATTATAAAGAGATAGATTTTCTTAATATAATTTATATAATAGAGAGTTATATTAGTAGTATATAAGATATAACCTTCTTTAAGATATTTACTATTAAAACTAGTGGGATATAAGACGTTTGGGAGCGGTAAAAAATAGAGTTTCTAAACACTAACTAAAAATCTACTAATATAACTTATACTAGTTACTTTAGTATTAATTAAAGTAGTAATAGAGTAGAACGAGCTATCTTATTAAATAATACATAGAATATTCACTTAATAGTTCTAAAAGTCAGTTACTAGGTAAGAGGTCTAAAGGTTAATAGAAATCTAGTATTAAAAACGTCCTAAAAAGTAACTTAATACTAAGATAGAACTTTTAGTAAGCTAGCTTAAGAAATTTAAAAATATTCTTATTTATAAAAAAATTTAAATTTAAAGAAAGAACAGAAACAGGTTACTTATTAGGGTTAGAATAGGCTTATAAATTAGAGTTCTAGTAGAAAAATAAAGTAGTTTTAAGAAATAAAACTATATTTATTACACTTAAAATATTAGCTATTACGCTTCTAGACTTCTCGTTTAGCTAATCTAATAGAAATATAGTTAGAAATATTAATTTCTATAATATTAGAATCTTTTCATAATACAGGTTACAGCTTAGTAAGATGTGGTAAAGAAAGATATTAAAAATTATTATTATATAATAATATTAACTTAGCGTAGTTATTTAATATATTAGAAATTTTAATACTTATTATTACCTAGTAGAGATCATTGTTTAATGACTTTCTTAGCTAAGTAATTAAACTAATTTCATTCAGTCTAGTATCAGCAGCTAGTCTATAGAATTTAATAAAGTAAATAATAAAACTTTTCTATTCTTAGTAAAATAAATTAAGCTTATTTAAGATAATAAGTTTCCTATTTAGGTCTCTATATATAGCTTATAGAAAGGTAATTAATTATTCTACTAAGTATATATTCTTATTTATAAAAGGGTTTATAAGTGTTACTAGGTCCTTCTCTAGCCTTAAATATGTATATAGAAGTTAAGAGTATTTAGTAGAATATTAGTTAGTATTATCTTTAAGCTTATAATTAAGATTTCTAATAAAAATATATAGGTTCTTTTATTTTCTAGTAAACATTAGAGAGTCAGGTAGGTAGTTAGATTTTATTATTATTAATAGTATAATAAGTTCTAGCGTGATAATTAATCTCACGTTTCTAACTATAACTTAAGGAACTTAGAGATAGGTACTAGTTATAGTTATAAATAGAGTTAAGGTTATAAGACTTAAGCTACTTTTAAATAAACTAGTAATAAAAGCTAGATTTTCTTTAACAGAGGAGATAGTAATAATAGAAGTTAAACTAATAAACACTTACTTTATCTTATTAAGCTTAGTATAAAGAGCTTTTATATTTTTTTATATTAGGTTTTTTATTTTACTAAAGTATTTATAAGTGATTTATTACTTATCTTTAAAGTCATAAGTTAAGAGATAAGGTCTCTAAGGATTTTAGTAAAATCTAGATTATTTATTATAAGAAATTAGTAAAGACGTAACGTAATATTACGGTAGTGATATAAGTAGAGAGTTAAGTACTTAATAAGAAATATTAATTAATTACTAAGTATAGTACCAAGTAATAAATCAAAACATTACGTGAAGAAAGGAAGAATATAATAAGTTATAAGCTAAAATATTTAGGGCAAGAGCTTATACGCTAGCCTAAAGCTAAAGTATAAACATATAATATAAAAAAAAAGCTTATAAAAAGGCTTCTTTAGAAGACTCTTATGTCACAAATAGTTACCGTAATAAATTACTAGTTTTTTTTATTTATAATACTAGTAGTTTAGCTTTTAAATATACTTTATTTTAAGCTCTATAGTATGCTTAATAAAGTTATGTAGTTAGTTTATATTTACTAGGTTTTTTTATTACTTAGTTAATAGTTTATTAGCTATTTTTTAAATAGCATTAAGCAGAGAGGCAAATTCTCTTAAATTTAACTTAAGTATATACTATTTTATTACCTTCTCTTTAGTTATTATTAGATTTATTAAATTAAGCTTAATATTATATTATAAGGTAATTCTAGCATATTATATTTATAGACTTAAAAAGAAAACATTAAAAACACGTGTAGTAAATCAGAAGCTAAATATTTAGCCTATTTTAAAAACATAAATAGTAAGCTATATTTAAGCTTTTTTGGAAATTAATTATAGGTTAGTAAATAAAGACATTATAGTATTAAATATCTTAATATATAGTTTTAGTAAATTAATTAACTTATTTATTTAACTAGCTTACTTATAAAATACATTATAGCTAATTAGTAATAGTAAATAATAATAAACTTAAACTTAAAATTCTTTAAATTATATATAATTTTTCGTTAATAACTACTTTAGTTATAAAAAAACTTTTAAAATTTTATAATGTAAATACTATTAGTTTTAAATATTTAAAATAATATACTAATACATTTTCTACTATTATACTTATTAAAAATTTAAGGCTTTTTATAAAAAGTATTATAACTTTTTAAAGTCTATACTTATTTTTTAAAAAAAAAGTAAAAAAATATTTTTATAAACTTTATTATTAATTTTCTAAAATCTAAAGACTATACTAATATTATAGTTATAGTAAACTATTTTATGAAATACTAATACCTAATTTTTTATATTAATATAACTATTATAAATATAGTTTATTTTTTCCACTAGTATATATAAATAAACTATAGTTTTTTAAAAATAATTATATTAAACTAAGAAATATAATTAATTTTTACTTCTTATAATAAATTTTATAAATAACTATAAATTAATCTCTAACTATTTTTTACATACTACTTAGAAACTAATAACTAAATAAAAAAAGCTAATAATATAATAAAATAAGTTCTATATATATATATATAAAATATTAATAAAATATTTAAGTAAACTAGCTCTTTTTAGTATAATTTAAAGCTAATAATATAGTATTTAAATTCATAAAAGTTTTACTATTTTTAGTTAATATAGACTAATACTTTTAAATAAGTTCTAAACTTTTTATAAAAACTTAAAAATAGTTTTATTAAGTATTATAAGCTTTAGAAGCTAATTATGTAATAAGAAAATAGCTAATATTTAATAGCTAGTTTAAAAAATAATAATTTAAGTTTAAACTCTTTAAAAGAAATATATATAAATTAAAACTAATTACCTACATTTAACTACTAAATAAAAGACATAATTTAACTTAGTATATAAAATATTAAAACTAAATAACTATTTAAAAAGCTAAATTTAAAAACTTTAGAAAAACACTATATTTTTTAAATAGTTTCTTTATTTATATCTTAACTTAAAATTTCTAAATTTTTGTTATAGTAACTATTTATAACACTTTATAAAAGCCTTTTAAAAAAGTCTTTTTTATAACTTTCTTTTCTAATTATATATTTATATATTAACTATATACTAGTATATAAACTCTACTCTTAAATATTTTTACTTATAACTTGTTTTTTTTCTCTTCTTTATACAATATTTTAAACTATTACTTAGTATTATATATAGTAATTAATTAATACTTTTCTTTAAACTTTTAATTTTTTTATATATAGTATTTTTATAATAATATATTACGTTACTAACTTCCCATAATATAAATAACTTAAAACTTGTTAAAATTTTTAGAGGCTTTACTTTTTAACTCTTAACTCTAAAAGTAAGTAATAAATTACTTATAAATACTTTAGCTAAATAAAAAGCTTACTACTAAAAAAGTATAAAAACTTTTTATAAAGAACTTTATAAATTAAAGTAAGTATTTACTTACTTAGTTTTTATTATTACTGTCTTTTTTATTAATAAAGGTTTAACTTTTATTACTAGTATATTTAAAAATAGCCTAAGCTCTATAAACTTAATACTTATAATAATCTTAACTATATTTTTTTTACTAACTTTATTAAAATAACTATTTAACTCTTTTACTTTTTTTACCTAATGTTTTAAATTATAAATATTTATTAAACAACTATATAATAAGTTTATAGAATATAAAAATTAGTATTTAATTAAATAAGTTTACTTTTACTATACTATTAACTACTTATAAAAAAAGCTTTTAATTTAATAAAATTATTTTAATTAAACTTTATATAGAGTTTAGTAACCTTATTTAAAAGTACTTATAAAAATTTAAACTAAAAGGCTATTATGTAAAAAAAAAAAGTTAGTTTATATAAACTAAAAAACAAAAACTTTTTTTTTAAAATTTTATAAATATGTTTAAGAATTTAAATAAAATAACTTTATTTTAATTACGTACTTAATAAAAGCTTTTTACTTTAACTTTTACTATATTTTAATTAGAGTTAACTTTTTTAACAATTTTGTTAAATATATAAATATAATTAGTAAATATTATAATAATATACTTATATTAGCTTTAAAAAAAACTAATATAGCTTATATTATTTAATTATAAAGTTAGAAACTATACTAAAAGAAATTTTAATACTATAGAAATTAATATTATAAGTTATATTTTCTTTCTATTTAGTTAAAAAAAAAAAAAGACGTGTTAAAGAAAGTTTTTGTTTTAAATATAGTAAGTATAGTTACTTTATTTAAAATTTCTTATTTTTTTTACTTAAACTCTAATTTTATAGTTTACTTTAAAGAAACGTTTTTTAATAATTATTCTACTTATTTTTACTTAGTTTTAATAAATCTTATAGTTAGAAACCTAACTAGTAAATAAAACCTAACTTATTAAAAGCTTTATTTTAGAAATAAGTTGCCTTTTAAAATACTTTTAATATTAAATTTTTATTAACTTATAAACTTTTTACTTAATAACTAACTTTTAAAACTATTAAGTAAATGTTTTAAATACTATTTAATAAAATAGTGTATCTTACTTTATTACTACTTTAATTAATACTAAAGTAACTAGTATAAGTTATATTAGTAGATTTCTAGTTAGTACCTAAAAACTCTATTTTTTATTATTTTTCCATGTTTTATATTCTACTAGTTTTAATAGAAAATAACTTAAAAAAAGTTATATTTTATATACTATTAGTATAACTTTTTGCTATATAAATTACGTTAAAAAGATTTATTTTTATATAATAACTATAAGAAATTATAAGTTAATTTTTAGCCAAATTTAAAAAAAAAAATATAAAGTTAACTTTAACTATAATATATTAAAACTACTTTTTAATACTTTTTATTACTAAGCTTGCTATTTATACTTATTTTAATTACTAATACTTTAAAAGGAATTTACTAACTAATTAAAAAATTTCTAGTAAAGTTTTTACTAAAAGACTTTTATTTTAATACTACTTAATTACTTTACTTTTTAACTTACTTTCTAAAGTTACTATTAACTACTTAAGTATAATATAATAACTAGTTAACTAAAATAAACTATTAACTATAAGAACTTAATACTTATTTAAAAACTTTTTAGTAAACTATTTTTTAAAAGTTTTTTATTTAAAAGCTAAATTTACATTTAACTACATACTTAAATTTAATATTAAACTAAATAAAGACTTTATTAAAAAACCTAAACTTAACTTAAATATAAATATTTATTTAATAAGAGTAGCGTTTTTTACTTAGTTTACTTAAAAATATAAACACGAAATTTTTGCTGTTTTAATAGCTAATATTAATAAAGTATTAACTTTAAAAACTTATATTAACTTATTTATAAAGGTTTTAGAAAAATATTTTTATATAAAAAAGCTAATAAACTACTTAAACACTAACTATATAACTATAAGATTATTTTTAAAAAAAGAAAACAATCTAAATTTAACTCTTTTTATGAAATATTTTAAAATAAACTTAAAGTTTTTAGAAAGTATTTTAATAAGCACTTTACTAAAAATTTATTAAAATAAGTTTTTTTCTTATATTTTTTTCTATTATTTTTATAAAAAAAATTATTAAAAGTTTTTAATTTTATATTAACTATTATTTATGCTATGTACTACTTTGCTTTTACTTAGTAGTACTACTAGATTTAATAAATAATTTAAAATTAATAATTAATTTACTAAAATACTTATACAAATTAGTTTTTCTTTATTTTATAATAAAATATATCTATTTATAGCATAAGAATTAAATCTAGTATGTTCTAAAGCATTTATTTATAAAAACTTTATATAATTTAATTATAATAGTATATATGTTTAGTATTAATTTATAGTAGTTTTATTAATATATTAAAAACATTAACTTATATAGTATATACTTAAAAGTTAACTAAAAGCCAAATTCATATTAAATTAAGGCTTTAGAGCTGTATATTTATTATCTAAACTTAATAAGCTAGTTACTTTTATTATTTATAGTATATAATATTATAAAATTAATTTAAATAGTAATTACTCTACTTACTAAATATAACATACTTATACTTTTAAAACGTAATTATATTAAGTACTTTATTATAACTTACTTATGTATAAAAAAGATATAGTAAAAGCTGTAAAAAAAAATACTTAATTAATAATATAATATATTTAAAGAGTACTTTTATAACCTAAAAAAGGTAATTTATAATAAAAGAATTTAATAGCATAACATATAGAACTTTAATAAGTATAACTTTAAAATAGAAATTAGTAGTAATTAAAATATAATAATAATAAAGACTTTTAAGTTTATAAAAATGTTATTAGAAATAAACTATAATTTTATTTCTATAGTTAAAATAATTAATACAACTAGTAAAATAATTCTACTACTTATTATTTTAAAAAGTACTTAAATTATATACTAATGTGTTTTTTATAAGCTATACTTTAACTTATAAATGTTACTAAAAATATCTAAATCTAATTATTTTAATAATTAAATTATGCTTAATTATATTAAGCATTTTAATAAATTTACAAAGCTAGAGCTCGTAAAAAAGTAGTATTTATTTATTTATAATAATTATAGCTTTTACTTTACATATAAGTTTATTATGTTCTATTTTAAAAATAAGATTTAACTATATATACTTTTTTTTATAGCTTTTATATGTTACAGCTACTTAATATTATTATTTTTTTAGCTATATAAATACTTTTATAAAAAGTATGTTAAAGTTAAAGTTTAGTATAATATAAATAATTTTAATAAAGTTAAGTTTCTTTACTATATTTATTAAATATAGAAGTAGGTTTTTAAGCTAGTTATAATTAAGTCTAACTTTTAAAAAACTAATATTTAGTTACTTAATAGTTGTAATAGCCTGTTATATACTATAGTTATATAAAGTATTTTATATATAAGTTATTTATTATACTTATAAGTTACGTGCTATACTTTTATATGTATTTTAAAAATACTTTATAAAAGCCTTATTTTTTTTTCTTTTTCTACTTTTTTTTTCTTTTTTTTATACTAGAGTAGTTTTAATACAGCACTTTATTACTTATAACTACTTATAATTACTTATAGGTTTATACTAGTTATAATAATAGTAATATTATAATTAATTAGCTATTAATAGTTAACGTTTATTATATAATAATTTTTTTATTTACTACTATACTTATTAGCTCTCTAACACTTATATTAGCTATAGATATTATTTAGTATATATAAAAGTATTTTTAAATTATTAATTTGTATATAGAAAATATTAGACTATCTAATTATTATATTATAAAGCTAGTAAAAGCTGCTGTAGCTATTATAGCTATATAAAAAATAGTAGAAACTAATTTATATAAGTAGACTATAACTATAAAATACTAATAGTAACGTTAAATATTTAATAAATATATTATATAAAAGAAAGCATTATTTATATAGTTAATGCATAATTAAGAGTAACTAAACATAATAAAAAAAATAAAAATAAAAAGAAGTTATTATAAAGCTATTACTATTTTTAAAGCTAATAACTTACTATACTAGTACTAAGTTATATAAAATAATAATATAAATTTAATATTTTAACTTTCTACTATAATTTATTACTAATATTTAGTAATTAAATTACTGGTTTAAGTGCTATTTATATATAAAAAATTTACTTAGTAAATTAATTATTAAGCTTAAATTATTTATTAAACTTAGTAGTACTATTAAGCAAAAGTAAAGTAGTATATAGTATAAATAAACTTTAAATACTATTACTATTAAAAACTACTACTTAATTTAATTAATTTAAGAAACCTTATTATACTATTATAGTGAGTAATAAGTAAGAGTTTATTACAAATAATAATTATAAATAAAAAATAGTAAACTAATTAAAAGAAAATTATTAGCTATTAGTAAAGAAGTATAATATATTTTATAGATGAGCTACACATATAGGCGAGCTGCATATCTTAAAATTCACTAAAAAATTAAAATTTTCCACCTTTATATCTTAATAACCACTTAATAGTAAATTCTGAAAATTAAAATTTAAGCTTTTCTATATGCATTACAGTATTTCCGAAGGTTGCATGAAAATTAGTTAAGTAGTTTTTAAGATATAGCAATTTAAAAGTAAAAACTATATTATATTACTATATCTTAAAAACTACTTAACTAATTTTTATGCAACCTTCGGAAATGCTGTAATGCATATAGAAAAGCTTAAATTTCAATTTTCAGAATTTACTATTAAGTGGTTATTAAGATATGAAGGTGGAAAATTTCGATTTTTTAGTGAATTTTAAGATAGGTAACTCGCCTATATGCGTAGCTCACCTATAAAATACGTTATATAAAAGTATAAAGCTAAAATGAAAATAAAATAAATACTTTAAAAAACTAAGTAAAAAATAAAGCTTTTAGCTAATATTATTAAAGTAATTAATAAAGCTAATAATAAAAAAGATATATAACATTTTACATATATAGTTATAAGTATAATAAAGATAATTAGAATTAATAGAAACTAAATAGTTATAGTAGTTTTAAGTATTAGTAAATAGTAAGTAAAAAATTTACTATATAAAGAGTATTCTCTTTAGCTTTTAAATAGTTTCTTTTTTTATATTTATACTTTTATTTTAAAGCAACTCTCTAGAATTGTAATATAATAGAATTAATTAAGACTATTTTTTATTACATCTTTATATTATTAAATAAATTATGTAAGTAAGTTATTATATAACTTTATATTACTACTAAAGTATTTAACTTAGTATATATTTAAACTTACTATGTTAAAAAGACTTATATATTGTTTTTTATAGTATAGTAATAAAAGCTATATAATATTACTTTATATAATAACTTTAGGTACATAAAAGCTATAGAACATTTTATAATATTATAAGTACTTATAACTTATATAACTTATATATAATAATAATAAGCTTAAGTAGTTTAACTTTAGTATTAATCTTATTTATAACCTAAATTATACAACAGCAACAGGCACAAATTATGAAACTATAATAAATAATTATAAAGTTAAAAAATTAAGCTAATATAAAAGTTTATATATTAAGTACTAAAGTATAATTATTAAGAAGATTTAATAAAACATGTAAATACTTAAAAAAAAATTTAATAAAAATAGAAATATATACTTGCTTTAATAAAAACATTTTTTTTAAAAAATTAAAACAGAATTTTTATAGCTAGGATAAATATAAAAGAAAAAAATCTTAAATTAGTTTAAGCTTTTAGCTAGAAATTATATAGATAAGAAAACTAAAAAAATTAAAATAACTAATAAAATAAAAGTAGTTTTTTAGAGTTATAATAATTTCAAAACCTAAATAACTATAGTCTTTAGAAAAATTAACAAAAAATAAACTGTAAAACACAAAATATAAAACTTAAAATAAATAAAATTAGTTTTAGTATATACTATAGAATTTTAATAGTTATAGTTATAAATTAATTAAAATAATCTGCTATTAATAGTAGCTTATTATACTAAACTTAAGAATTAAGTTAAGAATAAGCTAGCTAGAAAAAATTAACTAAATAACTTTTACACTTTTATAAAATCTATTATATATATAAATAATTAATAGTATAAGCACGAACTAGAACGTAAAAAAAGTTAAGTAATAACTATAACAAAAAAAGGCGTTAACATAATAAGGTTGGGTATATAATAAAATAGATATTAATAAAGTTTAAATAAAAAAGCTTAAATTATAAAAAAAGCAAAAAAAAATAGCTTATAACTTAAAAATATAGAAAGTAACTTAATAAAAAAGTATATTTAAAATACAGTAAAATTAGACACTTTAAAAAAAAATTAAACAAGAAATTAAGAATTATAATAATTAGAATAAAACCTAAACCTATAGAATAAAATTTATAGTAAAAAAAAACCTATTAGTTAAAGTTATTAGTAAAAAGCTTAATAATAATTAGTATTAAATCTATAGATTTAACAGATACTATAAAAAGAATTATAAAAAATAGTATTAAAAAACAAAGCATGAACTTATAAGTAGCTAGTAAAAATTAAAAAAAAAAATATTATAAAAAGTAATAAGAAAATAATACTATATAATAAACATAAAAATAAAAAACCTTATATTTTAAGAAATTAATAAGAAAATAGCTATTCTAGAAAATTTAATTTTTAATATATAAAGCTTTTAAAATTATAATAATAACTATTTAATAGTAGCTAAATAAAAATAAATACTAAATTTATAAATTAAACTAATATTTAAAATTTATATATAAAACCAAGTATTAAAAAATAATGTTAAGAAAGAAGTTTTATAAATTAAAAAACTAAATTATAAAAGTAGTATTCTTATAATATAACAGTTTTACAGAATAAGTAGTGTTTTAGTTTCTTATAAAATTCTAATAAAGGAAACTATATATTCCTAAAATATAAAGAAAAGAACTAACTTAAAAAAAAAAGAAAAACTAAGCTAAAAAGTAAGAATAATAAATATAATAAAGCAAAAATGCTTTTACCTATTATATAAATTAAAAATACTAATATTTTTTAATAATTAAAGAATTAGAAATGTTGAATCTACAAGTTAGTTAATTATATAAAAATATATATATATAGGTAATATACTTAATCTAGTTAAAAAAACTAAAAGAATAAAAAGTATATAAAAAAGTAGTAAAAAAATAGAAACTAAATAAATAAATTCTAAAAGCCTTAAACACTATAATTAATATAAAAAATAAAAATAATTAATAAAACTATTAATATAAATAGTAATATTAAAAGGAATATATACTAGGCTATAAATACTAATAAAAATAAAAATAAAAAGTCAAATAATATTAAAACAACTTATAGTATTAAGAACTCTTTTACTAAAAATACTTTTTAGAATAGAAATATTTAGTTTACAAAAAAAATATAAAAAAATATAGTAAAGTATTATATTTAGTATACTATTATAACTATTATGTTATACACATTAAATAAAAGTACTTTAATTTAAAAAAGTGAAATTAAAAGTGTAGTATATATAATTTTAAATTAAAAAACTAAATAGCTACTAGTAAGAAGCTTAAGCTAATAATATAACTATTAAAACTTTTAAACTATAATAAATATAGTAAGAACTATGTTTTTACTTTAGCATAAAAGTAAACAGAAAATCTCTAAAAGTACTAGCAAATAGTAAAGTAAATAAAACATTTATTTTAAATTAATAAATTAAACAGAATAATATATTATACTAGAAAAAAGTGTATTTAGTAAAGGTAAGACAAGTAAATAAAAGTATAGTAACTTTTAAAAAGAGTTTAATTAATTTAAAAACTATAGTAATAAAGTTAGAAGCAACAAGCTATAAAAATATTTACTATATTAATATTCTAAATATAAAAAAGCTAAATATAATTTTAAAATAAAATTAATTCTTATTACATAATCTAATAATAGATTAGTAATAAAAAAATTTAGTAGTATAATTTAATAAGAAAAGTAGAATGAATATAGAAACTAAACGTATAAAAAATACTTTAAAATAAAAATACTTTATATAAGGCTATATAACAATTACAGAAGAAATAACTATAAAATATTAAAATAGTATAGATTCGGAAATAAGCGTTAAACACTACTAAAGCCTAAATATTTTAAGAATATAGAAAATTTATATATCTATTTAATAAGAATAAGAAAAATACACTTTTAAAGTATTATCTTTAAGACTATATATTACTAGTTAAAAATAAAAAAAGCTTAAACTAAAACTAATATATTTTCTATTAAAAGTATAGTAAAAAAAATTAAAATAATATATTAAAAAGAATTTTAAGAAAGAATATATATAACTAAGTAAAAGCCTAATAGCCTTACTAATATTATTTATACTCAAAAAAAATAGAAAGCTATAATTATGTGTAGATTTTAAATAACTAAATTAAGCTATAATAAAGAATTAATACCTATTACCATTAATTTAAAAGCTAATAAATAGACTTTAAAGAACTTAATAATTTAGCTTATTTAATATCTATAAAAAATACTATAAAATTTAAATTAAGCAGGAATATAAATAGTTAATCGTATTTAAAATAAGATATAAATTCTTTAAGTATTATATTATGCTATTTAGACTAATAAACACGCTAGTAACTTTTTAGATAGTTATTAATTATACACTTTATAAATACTTAAATATATTTATAATAGTATACTTAAATAATATCCTAGTATATATAAAGAAAATACGTAAAAAGCATAAAGTATATATTAAAAAAGTCTTAAAAAAGCTTTAAAAATATAACCTTTTTATTTAGTTAGAAAAATGTAAATTCTATGTTACAAAAACAGAGATTCTAGTATTTATTATTTTAAGAAAAAAAATACCAGTAAATTTAAAGAAGTTAATAAAAATATATAATTAGCTAATACTAATAATAATTAAAAAAAATATAGTTTTTCTTAGAATTTATAAATTTTTATAAAAAGTTTATAAAAAAAGTATTTAAAAATTAGAACGCCTTTAACAGAGTTGACTAAAAAAAATAATAAATTTAATTAAAAGTAAAAATAGTAGTAAGTATTTAAAAAACTTAAAAACAAGTTTACTTAGACACTAATATTAAAAATATTTAATCTAGAATTACTAATTATACTAAAAACAAATACATTTAATTATGTAATAAAAATAGTTTATAGTTAATAATATAGTAATAAATATTTTTATTTTATAAACTATTTATTAAAGAAAATTACAGGTGTTAAATTAAATTATAATATTTATAATAAAAACCTACTAGTAATAATAATAGTATTTAAGAAATAAGAAATTTATTTTAAAAGAGCTAAGTATTAAATAAAAGTTTTTTTAAATTATAAGAACTTAACAAGTTTTACTACTATAAAGTTGTTAAACCAAAAATAGATATACTAGTTAAAAATACTAGTTATTTATAATTTTAAGATATTCTATTAAAAAGAATTAAAAAACAAAGTAGTAAATATACATAGCTAATAACCAAACTATATAAAATAATATAAACTAATACTAAGTATAGTATTAACAATAAAATTAAATAAATCTATAAGTTATAATTATTTAAAAATTGTAATAATTACTAAAGTCAAGAATTACTAAATAATAAAAATATAGAATTATAAGTAATAAAACTATTAAGACTTAGAATTATAACTTATATATATATAAATAAACTTATTTATGTACTAAAAAAGCTATATAAGAAATTAATTAAAAAAAATTACAAAGCTATTACACACAGACACTAAGAAGTAAAAAAAAAATATAAAAAAAATTTCTAGAGATTTCTATATTAAAGAGTTAAAATAAAAAGTAAAGAAAGTAATTAAAACTTATTTAAAATACAAAAAAAATAAACTAGTATAATATAAGCTTTATAAACTTTTATAACTATTAAAAGTACTAAATAACTATAGTAGTTAGTTTTAATAGACTTTATTACAAAATTACTATTATCTAAGAAACTAGAAATAGAAAATATAATATAGTACTTATTATTATAAATAAATTAACTAAGTACACATATTTTAATTTAATGGTTATAAATTTATTAGTAAAAGAACTAGTATATAAGGTTTTAAAAATAGTAATTTTAAGACACAAACTACTTAAAAAGTTTATTATTAATTAAAATAAATTATTTATATTATACTTCTAGAAAACTTTGTTAGCTAGATTAGAATTAAAAAATAAGCTCTTAATAAGCCTTTATCTTTAATTTAATAGGCAAACAAAGTATACTAATTAGACTTTAAAATAATATTTAAGAATATATATTAATTACTTTTAAGAAAATTAAGTTAAGTTATTACCTTTAGTATAGTTTACTTATAATAATATAAAATTATTTATAACTAATATATTACTATTTTATACTAATTATAATTATAAGCTAACTACTTATAAAAAACTATGTAACATAAAAAGTAAATTTTATTAAATTTAAAATAAAACTAAACAGCTAAGAAATTTATATAATAATTTTAGTAAAATTATTATTTTAAAGAACTTATAAACTGTAAAGAGTGCTAATAAGTTAAGAATTAAAAACCTAACTCTTAAGAAAAGAAACAAAGTTTTTCTACTATGTAAAAATTTAAAAACTAAATAACTAAATAAGAAACTAAATTATATTTAAATTAAACTATTTAAAATTAATAAAGTTATTAAACTAGTTAACTATAAACTATAATTACTACAAAATATAAAAATTTACTTAGTTATTTATATATTATTACTTAAACTAGTACTACTTAATATATTAATAGTAATAAACATAAACATAATACTATACTAGCTAAAGTATAAAGTTAAAGAAATCTAAAAGTTATAATAATTTAAATGTTAGTAGAAATACCTAATTAAATAAAAAAAACTATAAACTAAAAAAAAAAAAAAAAAAAAAAAAAAAATTAAAAATCTATTAAAAACTTAAAGCAATATTCTAGGATAATTAACTAGTTTTATTTAAAAAATTTAGTAATACTAAATTTTAGACAAAAGCCTATACAGCTTTTTAATTAAAGAAAATTAATAAAAAAAATTTAGTAAAAGTAACAAACAAAAACGTTATAAATTATAATAATTTAAAAGTTTTTTATTTTTATTTTTTTCTTTAAATTTTGTATTTTTTTAATTAAAGTAAGCTTATAAGTAAATAGCTTGTATTTATAACTATTAACTAAAATAAGCTACTTATATAATTATTACTAATAAAATCTAGTTTTAAGCTTAAAGTCTTAAGTTTATTTTAATTACTTTTAAAGCTAATACTTTTTAGTAAGAAATGTATTAAACCTCTAAATAAAAATTATTAGATTATATTTTTATAAGTACTTAATACACTTAAAGTAACAACTAAATAAAAGATTTATAAAATAATAAAAATTCTTCTTTTTATATAAACTACATAAAATTAGTATAAAATAATTATAATTTTAAATTAATTTCATAAAATAGTAATTGCAAACAGTTGACAACTTAATTTTAGGTATTATTAAAAGTAAAGAAAAAAAGATTTTAGAAGTATATATAATACTACTAAAAAAACTTACTTTTCTTATACTTAAAGTATAGAATAAAAAGAACTTTTAAGCTAAAAATTTTAAAAAAAGGTAAGTATTATAGTTAGTAATAAGTAAGAGATTATTATAAGTAATAATTATAAACAAAAGATAGTAAACTAACTAAAAAAAATTATTAGCTATTAGTAAAAAAGTATATATAAGAGTATAAAGCTAGAATAAAAGTAAAATAAATACTATAAAGAACTAAGTAAAAGACAAAGCTTTTAGCTAATATTATTAAGGTAATTAATAAAGTCAATAGTAAAAAAAATACGTAATATTTTATATATATAGTTATAAGTATAATAAAAATAATTAAAACTAATAAAGGCTAAGTAGTTATAATAGTCTTAAGTATTAGTAAATAGTAAATAAAGAATTTACTATATAAAGGGCGTTCTTTTTAGCTTTTAGATAGTTTTTTTTTTATACTTATACTACTATTTTAAAGCAACTCTCTAAAATCATTATATAATAAAATTAATTAAAAATATTTTTTATTACATTTTTATATTATTAGAATAAATTATGTAAGTAAGTTATTATATAATCTTATATTACTACTAAAGTATTTAACTTAGTATGTATTTAAACTTACTATGTTAAAGAAACTTATATATTATTTTTTATAATATAATAATAAAGGCTATATAATATTACCTTATGTAATAACCTTAAGTACATAGAAACTATAAAACGTTTTATAATATATACTTTAATAAAGTAAAATATTTTATAAAGCTTAATATTATTTTAGCTTTTAACTACTTTTATATTATAAAAGGAAATAAATAGTTAACTACTTTTTAAACTAAATATAATAGTGCTACTTGATTAGCTTGCTATAGATTATATAATATTATAACTAATTATACTAGCTATAATTTAGTATAGAGCTTAGAGTATAACTAGCTTATACTTAAATTATATACTATTTTATTTAGAAATAAGCTCTTTTTATATCTCTTTTCTTTTTATTTTAGTATAGCTAAAATAGAGTTAACTTATTTTATCTATCTATATCTATACTATAACGCGTGAAGTCTAAGCTTATTATTATATTACACTAAAATCTTTTTAACTTAGTTAAATAATAGTGATATAATATTAAAATTAAGCCGTATAATTAACCTAAGTATTTAATTTATTAATAACTATACCTAGAGAATCCATTACATGATTATGTTAAGTTATTAGTTTATTAATTATATAATCTCTATCAGAAAGCCCTACAGCGGTAGGTAATTAAAATTCTAAGTAATAGCTTATATAAGTTTTATATAATAAGCCTTAAAAGCAACTCAGTAGGTAATTAGAAGACTTATAGTAATAAGTAATATATTTATTAAATTAAAAGAGAGCTATAAAAGCTTTAGTAAATATCTCTTTTTAGAACTACTCTTTTTTTATTAGAGAAACTAACTCTTATAAGTACTACTAGCTTATTTTCTTTATACTAAAGAATTAGCTAATTACTTCATCCTACTAAAGGCTAAAAGCTTTATATATATATAAAAATAAATAAATTAGAACTATAGGAAAGCTTTTTACGCTAGAGATAAGAATTAATCTTAAAATAATAGCTACTAGTAATAACTATATATTTATTTTTAAGTCACTCAGGTATACTGCTATGCACTATTCTAATAATATAATTAAAAAAGACTATACTATTAAGAAACTCTATATTTAGGTATAATATAATAAGAAATTTTTTATAGCTATTATTAAAAGCACTATTTAAAAAACTAATATCTATAAGTCTTAGAAGATAGAAATTATACTTTCTACTCTAATAACTTTTAATTAAGTAATAATTACTAGTGAGCTAGAGCATAGCTATTTTAAAATACTTATATATTATAACTATATTAATATACTAAGAAAAGTACTTAACATAGCTAAAACTAAGCTTAATAAGATTAGAGATAAGTTTATTAAGTTTTATTAGCTACTAAACAACACGCTTAAGCGCATAGCGGATTAAGAAAATAAAATTAAAATACTAAGAGTATAGATAAAGAAACTTATATATAATATATACTCTTTTTTCTTTATAAAGGCTAGTTTAGTG
Source organism: Zopfia rhizophila CBS 207.26 (assembly GCA_010093925.1). Taxonomy (NCBI): domain Eukaryota; kingdom Fungi; phylum Ascomycota; class Dothideomycetes; family Zopfiaceae; genus Zopfia; species Zopfia rhizophila. Next base: position 251,925 of record ML994725.1, on the reverse strand, counting down.
CTATTATTAATACTAGTAAAAAAGATATATTTTATAACTCTATTATAAACTCTTTAGAATTAAACTAGATATATAGCTATAGGACCTAACGATAGTTCTAATATAAAAAATCTTAGTAACTAAATTTCTTAAATATTATTTTATATATTAGCTATTTTATTAGTTATATTTACTATAGGTAGCTATTAAAATAATAGCTACTTAGTCTAATTTCCTAATTTACTAATACTTAAAGACAGTAAAAACGTTACCTTTAATTAATAGAAAAATATTCTAGAGAATAAGATATATACTAATTAAGACTAGTTTACTAAAGCTAGTAAGTAAGCTATTTAGGAGAATATTATCTCTTATATACGTATATATATAGAGGGTTCTGCTAACTAGTATCTTTTAATATTTATATATATAGTAAAAGATAGTAAGTAGCTAGTTAGCTACTAGTATATAATAAATTACCTAAAGAGAACGTATAATAACTTATATAAAAGACTTAATATTTACTATAATTTTTAAAAGCTTCATCTTAGAGACTTTACTAACTTTATTATATTTTAAAATAATTTCTTTTACCTAGCTTAAGAACATAGCCTACTTATAAACTAATAGGTAGAAGAATTTTATAAAAAGCTTCTAAATACTCTACGTACGCAGATAGACATCTATTAATAATAATATTATAACTAGTATAATAAGTATATAAACTTAGCTTAAGATTTTACTAGAGAGCTAGCTCTTAACGCCAGGAAAACTACTAAGTAAATTAATAAAAAAACTAAAAAAACTTAGTTACTATTAACTTAATAATTTTATTTAAGAGCTAAGTGCTTAATTTATATAGTAATTACTATTATTCTATTAATACCTATCCTTAAGCTAGCTAGTTACTATAATTATGGAAAACCTAGCTACTTTATAAAAGACTACTAACTCTTTATTTAAGTTATAGCTAAAGTAATTAAGTCTATAGATACTAATAAAGAGCTCTATACACCTTAAAATACTAGTAATAATAAGAAGTTTTAGCTTACTATAAAGGAACTATTAGAAAAAGACTTACTTTATGGAAAGTTTTTTTTTAGAGTTATTTTTTAGAGTTACTAACTAGTTTAACTCTTATTAACTACTATTTAGTAAACTAGCTTTTACCTTATCTTATTATATTTTTACTAATATACTAGCTATAAAGCTAAGTAGCTTTTTTAATATTAGAGCTAATAGTTTTATTCTAATACACCTAAAGTACATACGCGTTATTAAGAAAGGACTTAAGATAAAAACTTATTAAATAAAATCTATCCCCTTAACTAGCTATAATAATAGACTAAATAAGTAAATAAATACTTTTAGGCTAATCTAGTACTAAATAACTATTATTTATTAATTTACTTTATTTTTTATAATACTAGCTGCCATGACCTTATAATCAGCTATAAACTATTTAAAGATATAGATACTTTAATTAACTATAAGAAGTAAATACTTAAATAGCTAGATAATAAGCTAATTAACTATAAGCGTGATATTATTATTCTAATATAAAACTTATTAGTTAAAATTAACCCCTTATACGAAGCTAATACTAACTAACGTGATAAGTTAATAAATATAGTAATTTTATAATATATTTATAAGCTACTTTAGCACTTACCTTAGTGAATAATATAGTAAGAAAATTTTAGGAAAATAAAAGAGTAGCTTTACTTATAATAGTAGCTAAAGCTAAGTAAGTAAACTTTTTATTTTTAGTCTATCTCATACACAAACCTCTTTAAAGTAGGCCTTAAAATTAATACTATAAAAGCTATTATCTTTATAATATATATATAGCAGAAGGAAACTATACTAAAGTATATTAATATTTATAAAATAAATAAGCTTATTTAGGACTATAGAGATAAGCTTAGCTTACTAGACTTAAAGTCCTTTTTTTAAGGCTTTAAAGACTCTTTAGTAAAGGCTTCGCTAAAAGGGCCCTATTAATTAAATAATAATCTTATAAGAAAAGAAAAACTTTAGTAGCTTATTAAATAAAAACTATTTTATTCTAGCTACGCTAGTATGACTTAGGTTTATTTCTTAAAAAAAAACTTAAACATACTACCCCTACATTATAAAGGTATTAACTATAATATTAAACTAATAGCTAAGAATATACTAATTTTAAGTTTATTATATAGCATATCTCTTAAGCAGCTATAGCTTATTAAGACTTATCTAAATAACTATTTTTAATAAGGTGTTATTACTTATAGTAATGCTTTATATATTTTCTTAGTATATTTTTTTTCTAAAAAGTCTAGAAAAGAGTAGCGCTTTTATATTAAATACTATAAGCTTAATATTATTATAAAAAAAGATACTTATCTGATTTTGCTAATTTAGGAGATCTTTACTTAACTAGTATATACAAAAGTGTTTACTAAGCTTAATATATAATAGATTTTCTATTATATACGTCTAAATAAGAATATAGAGGACCTAACTATGTTCTATACTTAGTATAGAAACTATAAGTACTATATACTATTATTTAGTCTCTATAATAGCCCTACTATATTTTAGTGCTATATTAATAAGATGTTTTATAGTCTACTTAATAACTTCTATACTACTTATTTTAATAATATTTTAATTTATTTTAAAGACTTGCTATAATATGAGGAGTATGTTACTTAAGTACTAAAATATTTTTAAAATATTAGTCTCTAAGTAGACATTAAAAAGAGTAAGTTTATTATTATTAGAATAAAGTTTTTAAGCCTTATTATTAGCATAAAAGAGATCTAAAAGGATTCTGAGAAAATTATTATAGTATAGAAATAGCTAGTACCTACGTTAGTTAAGAGCTTATAATCTTTTTTAAAATTCTATAATTTCTATAAAGCTTTCTTAAAAGACTATAGATATATTATTTAACTGCTTATTAAGCTACTTAAGAAGGGTATATAATATACTTTTAGTAAATATAAACTAGTAGTCTTTTAGTAAGCTAAAGATTTAATATTATTAAATAATATTTTAGTTTACTACTTACCCTACCGCCAGACGCGTATGGAGATAAATATAAGTAATAAAATTATTATAGAAGTATTATTATAATTCTAAGAGAATAGCTTTTAGTGACCTGTAGTTTTCTACTTTAAGACTATAAATAAGCTTTAAATAAACTATAATATACATAATAAAAAAATATTAATTATAATTTATAGCCTCTAAGAATAGTGCTTATAGCTTATAGGCTTATAAACTATAGAGTTATTTAATACTCTAATTAACTACTACATGTTAGAGTATTTCTCTATAAAGTAAAAACTTACTCCTTACTAAATATACTAGGTAATAAATATAGTAAACTATTATCTAATATTTACTTATTATTTTAATATAATTAATATAATAGCTGATGCGCTCTCGCGCAAGTAAAAGGAACTAAAAACTTAAAAAAATAAAAATAAAGTAATTTAAACACGTACTTTTTTTTTTGTAAAGTAAATTAATATTAGCTTTATTAAAACTATAAGTAATAACCTAGCTATACTGTTAATAAGAGGCATACTAGCTATTAATATAATTAAAATAATTATTACTAATACTTTTATAGTCTTACTACCCCTAAATAACCCTTACTTACTAATTAATTATATTATTAAGGTGAATTGTAGCTATGAGAGTCTATAACTATTTTAAAAGCATACTTTTTCTAGTAACTATTTAGTATAGAAACTTAGCTAGAGTCTTTTTATGTACTATAATAAGCTAATAGTTTCTACTATATACTTCTTAAGAACTTATTTTATTTAAGCTATTTATACTACTTAGATAACTACTTACTTAAGTAAGAGAAAAATAAATAAGCTACTTTATAACCACTACTACTAAAGTTATATAAGTAAAAATATAGATAATTATATAGCTATATATAAAGCTTATAAATAGAGCTATATATTTTATAATAAGACCTTAAGCTTACTTAAATTACTACTAATTCTTAAATAAGTATAATAAAATATCTCTATAGACTTTAAATCCTTCCTTTTAAATAAGAAAGGATATAACTGTGTTTTTGTTATTATAGACTAGCTAAATAAGTATAGCTTTTTATTATCTTATTATAAAATAACTATAGCTACTTAAGTAGCTAATATATATTATTATTATATCTAGTAAGTATTTAGTCTACTTAAGTTAATAATTTCTAACTATAGTTTTTAGTTTATCTTAGTATTTATAGGTGAGCTATATTAACTAATAGGAATTAAATAAAAGCTCTTAACGCTATATTATCTTTAAACTAATAGAAATATTAAGGTTTTAACTAGTATATTAACCAGCGCCTATGCCTATTTGTTAATTATTATTAAAATAACTAGTTAGATCTACTATTCTATATAGACTAGACTTAAGTAATTTTATTATATAAGACTATAGACTTATTACTTTATTAAATTAAGTTTAGCTACTAGCTAATCTATTACTAAAACTAGGAGAAACGTATAAAGATATTTACTATAGTTTATAAATAAATATCACGTGAGAAAGTGTAGAGCTATGTTAAAGCTTACTATAATATAATAAAGCTAGCTATAGAGATAGCTTAATAAGGGATTATTTAAGTATAAGAGTAATAAACTTAATAGGCTAATAAAAAGCACTATAAGCTAAACTTCTTTATAGAAAATAAAGTATATATTATATCTAAGAATTTTACTATTAGTTAACCTAGCTAGAAGTTTAACCAGCAGATGTATAGACTTTATTCTATTATAAACATAAAAGAATACTTTTATTACCTTAAGCTGTTACCATATATGCGTATGCTTAATATCTTTTATATAAACTATTTATAAAAAACTTTTACTTACTATTTAGCTAAATCAAACTTAAGGAACTACCTATTAAGATTAATAGATATTCTAAGTAGTTAGTATAGGAAATCCTTAATAACTATCTATTTTATAGTTAACTATAGTATAAAGTATTTTAGCTAGCTTATAATTTAGATTTTATTTAGTATAACGTCTGAGGCTTTATAGGCACTTTATATAAAATAAAAGATTATTATAAGGCTTATCTAAAGAAAGCAGGACTACTAGCATAACTAAACACTTAGTTAAAAGTATATAAAATAAAAAAGAACCTGAAAGTAATAGAGAAGAATAATAAGATATCTTTAAAAACAAAAATAGTATAAAAACTAGTAAAAAGAAGACTATAATCTAGAGACTTAAGAACAAGCCTTTTTTAAAAAAGGGTAATATAACAATACTGCTTAATTAGCTTATTATAGATTATATAATATTATAACTAGCTATACTAGCTATAATTTAGTATAAAGCTTAGAGTATAGTTAGCTTATGCTTAAGCTATATACCACTTTATTTAAAAGTAAGCCCCCTTTATATTTCTTCTCTTTCTATCTTAGTATAGCTAAAATAGAGCTAACTTATTCTATCTACTTATATCTATACTATAATACGTAAAGACTGAGCCCATTATCATACTAAATAAAGCTTATTTAAGTATTTTATAGTATTTTTTAAGTTAGCTAATATATTAAGTACTTTTTAATATTATGTAAATAACATTATTTAGTTATACTTTAATATATTTTATATAGTTTATATTATTAATATTCTAATTTATAGTAACTTTTTATAAGAATGCTAATAATATATAAAATAAATTCTAAAAGTTTTAGCAAAAGCTAGCTTATAACTTAACACTAATAAATATAAATTCTATTAAAAATAGGTTATATTTTTTAAGTATGTTATTTTTACTAAAGAAATTAGTATAAATCTAAATAAGATAAAGAATATTCTTAGTTAAAAAAACTCTTATAATATAAAGAATATAAAGAATATAAAAGTATTTTTAGAATTTACTAATTTCTACTAATAATTTATTAATAACTTTTCTAATATTGTAGCTCTATTTATGACTTTAATAAAAAAGAATACTTAATTTAAATTTAATAACGTTTATTAGAAAACATTTAAAATTTTAAAACTTATATTTATAATTACTTTAATTCTTTAATATTTTGACCTAAAACTATTAATTATTATAAAAGCTAATTTTCTAAATTATGTAACTACTAGTATACTTTTCTAAAAAAATGAATAAAGTAAACTAAAACTTATTACCTACTTTTTAAAAAAGCTAAATTCTGCTAAATATAACTATAAAATTTATAATAAGAAATTACTAGCTATTATAAGCAATTTTAAATAATAAAAACTTAAACTAAAAAGTGCTACTTTTTTAATTTAAGTACTAAATAATTATAAAAGCTTATAATATTTTACTATTATAAAGTAACTAAGCTACTAATAAACTTACTAAATTAAAAACTTATTTTAGTTTAACTTTATAATTATATATTAACTAGGTAAATAAAAAGAAAAACTAAATACTTTTACTTATTATATATAAAATACTTTAGCCTAAAAAAAAGCTTATAAATTTTAATAACAAATACTTCTTTATTTAAAACTATTTAATAATATATTAGAATTTAACTTAACTAAAATAAATAGATTTATTTAATAAATTATTGAAAATAAGTACTTAAATAATAAGTTTATTTAAAAAACTTTATTACTAATATAAAATAAAACTTGTTACTTTAAAAAGATCTTGCTAAATAAATATAAAGACTAAAAAGTTAACTATATTATTATAATTAACTAGTAATACTTAATAATAATAAACTTAAAATAAAACTTTTTAAATCATATACAATTTTTTTGCTAGTAGCTATTTTAGTTATAAAAAAACTTTTAAAATTTTATAACATAAATACTACTAGCTTTAAATATTTAAAATAATATATTAATATATAGTTTATTACTATACTTACTAAAAATTTAAGGCGTTTTGTAAAAAGTACTATAATTTCTTAAAACCTCTTCCTATTTTTAAAAAAAAAATAAAAGAATATTTTTGTAAATTTTATTACTAATTTTTTAAACTCTAAAAACTATACTAATATTATAATAGTAGTAAATTACTTTATAAAATACTAATATCTAATGTTTTATAGTAAAATAACTACTTTAACTATAGCTTACTTTTTTTACTATTATATATAAATAGACTATAGTCTTTTAAAAATAATTATATTAAACTAAAAAATATAATTTGTTTTTACTTTTTATAATAAACTTTGTAAATAATTATTAATTAAATTTTAATTATTTTCTACTTATTATCTAAAATCTAATAACTAAATAAAAAAAGCTAATAGTGTAATAAAGTAAGTCTTATATATATATATAAACTACTAGTAAGATAATTAAGTAAACTAATAACTTTTAATATAGTTTAAAGCTAATAATACTATATTTAAATTTATAAAAGTTTTTTTATTTTTAGCTAACATAAGTTAATACTTTTAAATAAGTTTTAAATTTTTTATAAAAATTTAAAAACGTTTATACTAAGTACTATAAACTATAGAAGCTAATTATATAATAAAGAAAATAGCTAATATTTAATAACTAGTTTAAAAAAAAATAGACTTAAACTTTCTAAAAAAAGTTATATAAACTAGAAATAATTACTTACTTTTAATTACTAAATAAAAAACATAGTTTAGCTTATTATATAAAATATTTAAATAAAATAACTATTTAAAAAGCTAAACTTAAAGGCCGTAGAAAAATATTATGTTTTTTAAATAGTTTTTTTATATATATACTAACTTAAACTCCTTAAATCTCTAAATATATACTTAGTTTTTTATGTATTATTACTTTAGCCTGTTATACTTAAATTTAAATACTTTTTAAGTTAATAAAACCTACTATCTAAGCTTATTAAAGTTAATAAAAAAATTAAATACTATGTTAAATAAATTAAAAAACTACATTTAAATTATAAATAAAAATACTATAAATACTTAGTTAAATAAACTAAATATAATAACTTAATATAGAAACTTATAAATAACTTTTAAAATATAGTTACTATAAAAGAATTTTATTTTAAAAATTTAAACTAACTTAAACTTAATACCTAATATAAATACTGTTTATAAGAGTTTAAATTTAAAAAAAAAAATTATAGTAACTGTTTATAATACTTTATAAAAGCTTTTTAAAAAAGTCTTTTTTATAAGTTTTTTTTATAAGTTTTTGTTTATTATATATTTACGTATTAGCTGTGTACTGGTATATAGACTTTATTTTTAAATATTTCTACTTATAATTTTATTTTATTTTTTATATAATGTTTTAAGCTATTACTTAGTATTATATATAGTAATTAATTAATACTTTTTTTTTAAGTTTTTAATCTTTCTATATGTAGTACTTTTATAATAATTTTTAAGTATATACTTAGTTTTCTATATATTTTTACTTTAGTTAGTTGTATTTAAATTTAAATACTTTTTAAGTTAATAAAACTTACTACTAAAACTTATTAAAATTAATAGTAATATTAAATACTATATTAAGTAAATTAAAAAGTTATACTTTAATTATAAATAAAAATACTATAAATACTTTATTAAATAAACTAAATATAATAACCTAATATAGTAACTTATAAATAATATTTAAAATATAACTATTATAAAAAAAAACTATTTTTAGAATTTAAATTAATTTACTATTTAAAACTTAATATAAATACTTATTATAAAAACTTAAATTTTAAAAAAAAAGTACTATTATAGTAACTACTTATAATACTTTATAAAAGCTTTTTAAAAAGGCTTTTTTATAAGTTTTTTTATTATATTATGCATTTATATATTAGCTTTATGTTAGTGCATAAGCTTTTATTTAAATACTTTATTTATAATTTATTTTTTTTATTTTTTTTATATAATGTTTTGAATTATTACTTAATACTATATATAGTAATTAATTAATACTTTTTTTTAAGTTTTTAATTTTTTATATATAGTACTTGTTATAGTGTAGTTTTGTAGGAACTATTACTTTTAAACTTATTTAAATTAAATACTATATAGAATTTCTGTATAGACTATATAGGCTTTCTTATTTTTAGAACTTTATATATATTTTATTTATAGCTTTTATATACAGCTCTATAAGCTACGTTTTATAATTTATTTTATACTATATACTATTATTATAGTTATAGATCTTGTCTATACTTTGTTGCCCTTTAATATTATATAGTTTATTTTTTATATATTAGCTTTATAACTTCTACTAGTTTTATAGAATAAAAATAAATTCCTATAATTTACACAAAAATAATTATAAGAATAGCTAGACTATATTATAGTTTTTTATAATATTTATAAAAGCTAATTATAGTAACTTATTACTACTATAATAAAAATAGTAAACTTTTATAAACAAGTTATAATACTTAAGAAAGTTTATAATTACTAAAAAAAAAGAGTTATAAAAAGTTTAAAAGTAGATTATAAACTTATACATATAGTTATAGTCTAAAAGTCTAATATTTATTATTTTTACTATGTTTGCTTTTATCTCTATTTCTATTCTTACTACTATTTTAACTAAAACTAAACTGTTTATAACTATTTCTTTTTTATTTACTTTTATTTTATTTCTAATTTATACTTTCTCTAAATGTTTATTTAATTTTAATAGGTTTAATAGTAACTAAAATAACTTTTAACGCTTTACAATATAAATCTATATAAAAATAATTATAAATTAAGATAATTTTTTTACTACTAAATCTTATATAGCCTATATAAATAAATAACTTAATAATATATTATATAAGTAAGTTTATTTATATATTACTAATAGTATCTACTGTTTATTAAACTATTTTATAATACTAGAAATTTTAAAGTAAGCTTATAGAAACCTAAATTAAGCCTATAATATTTAACAGAATTTATTTAAACTCTACTAAAAGAACTAAGAATTTAGTATTTTTTTTTTAGTGGAATTTTAATAGTCAGGTTTTAAATTTAGCTTATTTAAAGATTTTCTACTAACTTTTTTAAAGAATACTATTTCTAAGAAATTATAGAATATACTACTTTATAATTTACTATTAAACTATTAGTACTATTTACTAGTTTATTATTTATAAAACTTTAAGAACTACTATTATTACTATAATTTAGCTGCTTTTATAAGTAGTTATAAGACCTATAACTTTTAGCCTATAACTTAAAAGTGTACTGTTTTTTTTATTAATAGTTATTTTTACTATATCTACTATTAAACTTATAGATTTAAGCTATTACTATTAACTAAACTTCTTAAACTAGGGCTATAAAAAGTACTGTAAATACTATTACTATAATTTAAAAAGCTATTTTATTATTTACTACTTTTACCTTAATATTTGCTAGTTCTAAAATATTTTTATTTATATACTATTTAGTTTATTACTTTTATTTTTTATTTACTTTTCTGTTTACTTTTATACTTTATTATATTTTTTATTATATAGTTTAGTAAAAGCTTTAAGCTATAGTTAAGTTATATTCTAGTTTTCAAACTATACTTTTATAAGATCTCTACTATTACTATTTATAAAATATTAATTAAGAAAGAGCTTAATTTATAGTTTTGTATTTTTATACTACTTACTAAATTAACTTCTACTATTACTAGATATTTAATATAGTTTGTTAGCTATACTATTATTATTTATAGCCTTATTAATAATAGAGCTAAAAAAAATTTTATTAATTAAAATTAGATTATTTCTATAAACTTTTAGCTTTAACAGCTAAAAAAACTATTTTATTTTAATATTATAAATAAAACTAAGTTTTATAGTAAACTTATTGCTTTTTATATTACTATAAGGGTTTATATTAATAACTATACTAAAATAATTTACCTATTTGCAATTATTTTACGGTTGTATTCTATTATATTAAGAGTATACTAGCTATAATACTATAACTCTTAAATTAACTAAATTATAAATATTCTTATATTTAATAGCTTATTTTATTATAATTATTATAAAATTCTATCTACTTTAGCATACACTTATAGAGTTATTTCTATTTTATAAAAATTAATTTCTAAATTCTATTATAACGAGAAAAACTGTAGAAAGTTAAATGTTTATTTTATATTTTTAAAAGTCTATACTATATATACTTACTATGGCAGCTATTATTTATTTACTATTTTTATAAAAAATATTAAATAAGCTTTTACTATAACTAAGAGTATAAACTTATAGAAAAAGTTTTTACCTAATACCTAGAAATTTCTATTTTAGTTTTATTAATTTTTCTTATTAAAAAAAGCTAAAAACTTGTTATTATATTACCTATATAATTATAATATTTAGCTAATAAAAGAAAAAATCCTGCTTTTTAGCTGTTTATACTTAATATTTTATATAAAGCTATAAGTACTTTATAAATAACTTAATAAAAACTTTTAAAAGGAATTTATTTGCCTTAATAGCTTCCTAATTATATTTCTAGTTTTATTTATAAAAAAGGTAGATAAAGGACTTTAATTCTATATTAACTACTATATACTAAATAAAATTATAGTAAAAAACTATTATTTATTATTACTAACTAAAAAACTACTAAATAACTTAAAGGGGATATAAAAATTTTTTTAAATTTAATATTTTATAAATTTTTAATAACCTTTATATTAAAGCTAGTTAAAAGTAGCTTATTATATTCTAAACTTATTTTAGCTTATATAAAATACTAGTAATACTATTTAAGTTAATAAATACTTTTATAACCTTTCAGTAGTATATAAATAATATTTTATAAAAATACTTAGACTACTTTTATACTATTTATATAAATAATATTTTAGTTTATAATTATATTATATTCTATAAGTGAGCTGCGCACCTAAGCGAGCTGCGTATCTTAAAATTCACTAAAATCTTAAAATTTTCCACCTTAATATCTCAGCAACCACTTAATAATAAATTCTAAAAATTAAAATTTGAGCTTTTATATACACATTACAGCTTTCATGAGAGTTACATAAACATTAGTTGAGTAGTTTCTAAGATATAGTAATTTAGCTTTATTTTAGCTTTTAAATCGCTATATCTTAGAAACTACTTAACCAATGTTTATGCAACTCTCATGAAAGCTGTAATGTGTATATAAAAGCTCAAATTTCAATTTTTAGAATTTATCATTAAGTGGTTATTAAGATATTAAGGTGGAAAATTTCGAGATTTTAGTGAATTTTAAGATACGTAGCTTACTTGGGTGTGTAGCTCACTTATAGAATATAATACTTATACTAAATATAAAGAATATTTTTATTTAATACTAAAAAGCTTATAAAAAGTAGGCTTATATGTAAAAGTAGAAAAGTATAAGTTCTTTATAACTAAAACTTAATTTCTAGGCCTGATTATAGGCTGTAATAGTATCTATATAAATTTAAAAAAAAAAAATTAAAATAATAGCTAACTAAGTAATACTAACTTATATTATAAATATATAAGTATTTATTAGCTTTATAAACTTTTACTATTACTTTATATAAGAATTTTTTTATATTACTACTCTGCTAGTTTACTTAATATAGAAGAATATACTATTTAACTAAAATAATAACTATAAGAAAGTTTTTTAGAAATTAAAAATAGTATTTACTATAGCACCTATTTTAGTACTATTTAATTAGAAAAAAGAAGTTATTATTAAAATAAATATTTCTAACTACATTTCTACAGAAATACTATTATAATATAGAGATAATAGTATTTTATAGTTTATTACATTTTTTTTTTAAAAAAGCACTTAATAATAGAGTGTAATTATAATATTTATAATAAAAAACTACTAGTAATTATTTACTACTTTAAAAAATAGTAGCTAGAACTTAAAAAATGTATTTTACTAATTATAGTAATTATAAACTACTATAATTTAAAGTATTTTATAATAATAAAGTTATTAAACTACTACTAAGCTTATTAGTTTAAATTTCTATTTTACTTTAACTTTAAGATTATATACTATTCTAAAAAGTAAGGTGTAAAGCTAAACTTTTTAATTAAAAAATTAATTAATTTATTATAAAAAGAAAATAAAAAGCTTTACTACTAAAGCTAAATTATTTTAAAATAAAAAAACCTAAAATAACTTTCAGCTACTATCTTACCTACTATAACTAATTATAAAAAAAAATTAATTTATTTTTTTAACTTATTAAAGACTTTTGCTTATAGTATTATTATAATAATTTATAACTAGCTTTACTAACACGTTACTAAACTATTATTATCTATTAAATTTATTCTTATTTTTATTTCTATTATTACTATTACTAGACTTATTACCGTTTTAGAATTTAAACAAACTAAAAACCTGTTACTACTAAAAATTTAGACTTTATTTTAAAAAGGCTATTATACTAACTCTGTAATTAACTTTATATTAACTAACTTATAAAATAGAAATTATAAAAATAAATACTTAATACTAACTAAGTGTGCTAAAATAAATAGATATTTATAATATAAAAAAAGACTCTATATACCTAATATAAATAAGCTAAAAGTTAAACTACTTTATTTTTACTATAAAAGCTTTATTACTAGCTATATAAACTATAATAAAATATATAAACTACTATTTTATAAGTACTACTACCTTTATATATATAACATTATTATCTATTAGTTTTATAACTACTATACTTATTACTATACTGTTTTATTAAAAAAAGCTTATTAAAAAGTTTTAAAACTATTATTTATTCTAGACTATACTTAAAAGAACGTGTTTATAAACTTTATTATCTATTTACTACTAAATAGCTATTATAATATTATAATAACTATAATTTACTATTTAATAAAAATAAAGTACCTAATTTTCTGCTAAATATGCTGTAATACTAAAAATATTATTTACTTATTTTTAATATATATATAGAAGCTTTACAACTTACTAAGTACTATTTTTTCTAATTATAGACTTTAGTTTATTTCTAAATTCTAAAAGTATCTAAACTACTAGCTAAAGATTATAACTCTATTATTAACTATATACTATTCTAAGACTAATAGCTAGTTAAAATAAACTAATATAGTTTTTAAGTAGTACCTATAGTTATATATTAGCTATTTATAAAATAACTAGTTTAAATAACTACTACTAGCTAAGTTTACTCTAAACTTTATTTACTTAGAAAATACTATTATTTCTTTTTTTTATAAACTATAGTTTTTATTTAAAAATTAAATTTAAACTATTAGCTACTACCTACTTTATATAAAGCTAAGACTTTAAAAAGTTTATAATTAAAATATAAGAAATTATAGACTTTTATTATTTTAAACTACTAAATAAATTTTGTTTTTATAATGTGTTCTATATTAGTTTATTTTACTCTACTATAATTAACTTATTATTTTACTAGTAAATACTACTTTTTTTACTAATAAAAATTAACAGTAAGTACGTCAGGAAAAAAATTGGTGGCATTTTTACAGCATTTAGCTGTATTTGGCGGCTATTTGCGCATTTTGCGCACCACGCCCTGTAGCTCATGGTCTCGACTCTAAAGCGGCATTAAGCCACTAAACGCAATACCGTCTTACAAGATGCTACAAAATGCGCGATTATATCCTCTAAAGCTTTTATTACCGTTTGTAATATTTGCATGATTTGTTCATTATGCACATTATGCACATTATGCACATTATGCACATTATGCACATTATGCACATTTTGTAAATTTAACGCTTTCTAAGATACTACATATCTAGTTCATTTCTTACACGTAGTACGTACATTTCAAAGCATAGTTCTAAATTACTAGCTACTAGTAACTTACCATACAAGGCAATGAAATACTGTACAAGCTCCATTCACCCCCCCCTTTCCAATCCGCCTGAAGTACTCTCTGTGCCTACTCTAATATTAATATGGAATTGGCTCCTACATTGAATCGGATTTAGCTCCTACATTGAATCGGATTTGGCTCCTACATTGAATCGGATTTGGCTCCTACATTGAATCAGATTTGGCTCCTACATTGAATCGGAATATCAAGGGGGAGACCCCCTTAAACCCCCCTTCCCCCTACGGGGAGCCCAATTTGAATTCAATGTAGAGCTCTTAGGGTAGCTTGGTGTAGGGCTCAAGAGGCAACTCGGTGTACGGCTCTAGGGGCAGCTCGGTGGAGGCAGCTCGGTGCAGAGCCCTGGAGGCAGCTCGGTGCAGAGCCCTGGAGGCAGCTCGGTGCAGAGCCCTGGAGGCAGCTCGGTGTATGGCTCTGGAGGCAGCTCGGTGTATGGCTCTGGAGGCAGCTCAGTGCAGAGCTCTGGAGGCAGCTCGGTACAGAGCTCTGGAGGCAGCTCAGTGTATGGCTCTGGAGGCAGCTCGGTGCAGAGCTCTGGAGGCAGCTCAGTGTATGGCTCTGAAGGCAGCTCGGTGCAGAGCTCTGGAGGCAGCTCAGTGTATGGCTCTGAAGGCAGCTCGGTGCAGAGCTCTGGAGGCAGCTCAGTGTATGGCTCTGGAGGCAGCTCGGTGCAGAGCTCTGGAGGCAGCTCGGTGCAGAGCTCTGGAGGCAGCTCGGTACAGAGCTCTAGAGGCAGCTCAGTGCAGGTCTAGATACACGTTAGTGAACAGGTTAGTAAAGGGCTTGGTGGACCCAAATATCAGCTTGGTATAGGTATATGAAGGAAGGAGGACAGAGGGAAGAAAATTCTGTTAGAGCTGAACAGAAGACTAAGTTCAGCTCTTCGCGTACGAAGAAACTTAGCGCGCATGGACAGAAAATGGTAACTTTACAGGCTTACAGCGCCTGTAGATATTGGTAATAAATTTTAGAAAGTGGATAGGCAAAAACTAGACTATTATACAAGTAAAATGGTATAGAATTTGGGAGGAGAGTATAGTATATTACAGCATTTAATAGCATTTTATAGCATCTTGCTGCATACTGATAGTTAAAGTCGTAATTAGCTGTACTTTCTAGCAGAAGAGTTGTGGAAGGAGTCGCGTTTAGCAGCTAAATGCTGCCAAGTTATGAGTAGAGTAGCATTTAGCGGCCAAATGCTGCTAAATACTTGAAAATGCCGGAAATGCTAGAATAGCGCGAACACAAAATCTTTAGCCGTGAATTGCAACTTTAAGTTGAAGTTGCAATTAGCTACAGTTTGCAGCAGAGTTATGAGTAGAGAAGCGTTTAGCAGCTAAATGCTACTAAATACTTGAATAAAGTTGCAATTAGCCACAGTTTGCAGTAAAGTCATGGGTGGAGTCGCATTTAGCAGCCAAATACTACTAAATACTTGAAAATGCCGGAAATGCTAGAATAGCAGGAACATAAAATTCTTAGCCACGAATTTTTTTCCTGATGTAAAAGTAGTTTATTAAAGAGATTATTAACTTTTATTAAAACTATTATAACTATAATAGCACCTTATAACTAAAGTATATAGTTAGATAGATTAAATATAATAAGTTAACTAAAACTTTTGCCTACTAAATAGAAAATGCTATAAATATAATTTAAGTATTCTACTAATAGTACTTTAAAAAGTCTAGCTTTTAAAACAATTATAATGACTATAGTTATAAAAAAAGAAGTACTATTATAATATAATTCTGTAAAAACTGTTATTTCTAAGCTTATTTAAATTAAGTATTATATAGAGTTTTTGCATAAACTATACAAGCTTTCTTACTTTTAGAACTTTATATATATTTTATTTATAGCTTTTATATATAACTTTATAAGCTACGTTTTATAATCTATTTTATATTATATATTATTATTATAGTTATAAACTTTATTTATACTCTACTGCTCTTTAATAGTACTCTTATAACATAAATTTAAAAAAAAAAATTATTAATAAAATTATAATATAAAAGTATTAGTTTTTATAAAGTACTTATTATAATTTTTAATAATATATATTTATAATAATAATATTATACTAGTACTTTTTAACTATTACTTAACTATATTATATAATATTATATATATATTTTAGAATTTTTACTTTTTTAAAAAAAAAGTTTTAACTTTATTTTACTTTATATTTAGAAATTACTATACTACTATTAAACTTTATTATAATATTTTTTAAAATTTAAATAAATATATAATTATTTTTATTAATATACCTTACTAAAGTTTTAAAATATAAACTAAATATATTTAGTTTTATTAATATTTAAAGTATTTTTATATTTAGTTTTTTAAAGTTATATTTAAATTCTTAATATTATTTATACTTCTTTCTTAATATTCTTTTTTTATATATATTTAAAGTTACTTTTTATACTTTTTTTATATTAATAGTATAATAAAAATTTAATAAACTTTTTAAAACGTTTTTAATATTTTATTAATTATTTTATTATTTTAGTAATTTTATTATTATTATTAAGTTTTTAAAATGTATAAAACTTAAATTATAAATAAAAACGTTTTTTAGTTAAATTTTTTTAAAGTATTTAAATTATAAATATAGTAAATAAATAAAATTAGTAAAAGAGTAAGTATAATATTAATTAATTATTTTATATAATATTTTAATTAAATTTACTTTAATTTTTTACTATTTTTAGAAACTTTGTTTTTTAAATATATCAGAATATTTTACTACATTATATTAGGAAAAAAATTTGTGGCTAAGAATTTTATCTTCGTGCTATTCTAGCATTTCCGGTATTTTTAAGTATTTAGTAGTATTTAGCTGCTAAACGTGACTTCTCTTATAACTCTATTATAAAATATAGCTAATTATAACTTTATTTAAGTATTTAATAGTATTTAGTTACTAAATGTGATTTCTTTTATAACTCTTCTACTAAAAAGTATAGCTAATTATAACTTTAACTATAAGTATATAATAAGATGCTATAAAATGTTATTAAATACTATAATATACTATACTCTCCTTCTAAATTCTATACTATTTTACTTGTATAATAGTCTAGTTTTTGCCTATCTACTTTTTAAAATTTATTACTAATATCTATGGGCGCTGTAAGCCTGTAAAGTTACTATTTTCTATTTATACATACTAAGTTTCTTTATATATAAAAAGCTAAACTTAGTTTTTTATTTAGCTTTAATAGAATTTTCTTCTTTCTATTCTTCTTTCTTTATATACTTATTTTAAACTAATATTTGGGTTTATTAAGCTCTTTACTAATTTATTTACTAACGTGTATTTAGATCTATATTAAGTTATTTTTAGAGTTTTGTATTAAGTTATTTTTAGAGCTTTATACTAAGCTGTCTCTAGAGCTATATACTAAGCTATTTCTAGAGCTATATATTAAGCTATCTTTAGAGCTATATATTAAGCTATCTTTAGAGCTATATATTAAGCTATTTTTAAAACTATATATTAAGTTATCTTTAAAGTTCTGCATAAAGCTCTAGATATAATGTAGAAGCTAATTTCAATTTAGTATAAAAGTTAATTCTAATTTAATATAAAAAGAAGAAAGTAAATAGAGCTTATATAGTATTTTATTATTTTATATAGTAAATTAGTAGTAACTAGTAATTTAAAACTATAGTTTAAAATATACATACTACGTATAAAAAGTAAACTAAATATAAGATATATAATATACTTAGTGTTAAATTTACAAAATACACGTAATAAATAAATTATATAAATATTATAAATAATAATAAAAGCTTTAGAGAATATAATTGCGTATTTTATAGTATTTTATAAGATAGTATTACGTTTAGCAGCTTAATACCACTTTAAAGTTAAAACTATAAGCTATAAAATAAGATATGTAAAATGTATAAATAATAGCTAACTACTACTAAGTACTATAAAAATACCACTAATTTTTTTCCTAACGTAAAAGGTACAAAAGTATGTTATTATACTAAAGTTATAAAACTTTGAAATTAGTAAGTTTATAATATTTTTCTATAAACTTTTCTTAAATCTCTATTTAGTGCTTAGGCCTTTTGTGGAGTTGTTTTTTTAGAATAAGCCTAGTACTACACGTGACGCAGAGGCCTGAGCTTTTAAGATAATAGTTTCTAGTTTTATACTTTAATTTGTTCTTACCGTACGGTCCACATGATAAGGGGGTTTTCTACTTTATACTAGCGGCATAATAGAGACAGCTACGTAATTAACAATAGTCTTTACGCTATATAATACACCCATTTCTTAGCTAGCGCATTACTGCCTTAAACAATCTAAATCATGTAATTTATTCTTTATTACGACTATAAATCTTTTTCCTTGCCTCAAAGTACAAATAAAGTGAGCTTTGTTTGCTCTTCTAGTTAATACTTGCTAACTTAGGCGTAGCTCACTACTATTCAAAGTAATAGCACTAGGAGTTGGTGGCTCTTTAATCGCGGCTCTATCGTTGTCAACCAGGACCGGGCTTTATATTAGTTACCCCTACTGCGTCTTTTTGCATACTTGAATGATGGTTAATGCACGCAATTGTTATTAGGTGCTAAAATCCAAGCTTCTACTAGTAGCCATTACAAGCTCTCTAGTAAAGCTGACGCCTCCTCATACCGCTTCTGCTTGTATAGAAAATGCGCAAAACAGTTAACTAAGTAAGTAAATCGGGGTGCTATTCACCCAGCTCCTTCTCCCTCCCTTTCAGCACTCGCCGGTCCATCTCTTCCGCCTCTAAGTACTTCCCCGGGTTCCATAGCACGCTCGCAGAGTAGAACATACTTACTAACATAGAGAGGTATCGTTCACCTAGATTCCTCTCGCACCCATATAGTGCCCGCCAGCGCAACCTCTCGGCATAATTATACTTTACTTGTAAGGTCTCCATATAACGTCCAGCATTATTAAGCACATAAACCCATTCCTTTACCAAATCCTCACCAGACAACTCCACATAATATAACGATTCGACATACGAAAGTAGCAACCAGCACTTCGCCCAGTTCTCAAACTCCCCAGTTCGAAACTCTCGTACCATCAGCCCCACAAACTTTGCTTCCCACCTCTCCACATCACCAAATGACGACAGCCAGACTTATATACAGAACTACACCAAAGCGTGCATCTCACACATGTCGGTCTCCGCTATTACTGCTATAAGAGGATACGCCCGCAAGGTGTCAAAGTCTTCGTCAATAGCGGCGTCAGCCCCGTCTTCATCGTCCAACTCTGCTGCGTTCCTAGTATGCCTTCGAAGTATCGACTCTAGAATCTCTTACAAGTTGAAGAAGCTCATCAGCAACAGTAGGTCTGCAGCCGATCTCCTCTCTTAGCAAATGCGCTCAAACGACATCTGCTATCTTGTAACCACTAAGTTTAAGGCGCTCAGATCCCAGCGGAGATCGCCTGCATCCCAATTCAAGAGATTTTCTTTCTTCTTGTCGTTTCTGCGAAACTCTTCATCGAGCTCGCCGGTCAATGTATGCAGCGGCCTAGGTAATTGCGAGAGGGATGAGTCAAGAGCATGAAGAAAATCGGCGGCGCCGTTGTCCGTTACCGCGTGATAAAGCTTATTCCGGAGGAGCTGTAGGTCTTGGCTTTCGTCCATCGCACAAAACCTCTTTGATGCTATTGTAACCTCCTGCCAGCCTAGTTACCGCATCCTTGTTCCGCGAGGTGATCAAGATCGATCCGTTACGGCTTTAAGAAATGTGAGCGGCCAGCGATGCTAACGAGCTTTCGGAAGATTTGGAGAAGAAGGTCTCAACGTCGTCAACATTGTCCAGGGTCATTGTCCATTGGCCGTTTGCTTCCTCGCACAGCCAGTTGCGGACCAGCCACAGAACGTCGATGTTCGACTTGTCTCGCCCCAGGAGCTCAAGCCTGTCCGCAATATCTCTATTCACTTCTTCGACCCGGGCCGGGTGCTGGCGTGCACCTAAAACACGAACGGAGGCGGCAATGCATCACCGACATCGTGGGAGTATCTGATGGCTATTTGCAACTTCCTACCCTGATAGCGCAGAAAGCGAACGTTGACATACCCTACGCCGCCAAGACCGACGAGTGCGGCGCGAGCGCCTCACGGATCCCGACCAGGATCTCGGCGTAGTCAGGGTCTGGGGCGAAGGGGACGGTAGAGAAAGGCCTGATTTTGGACCAACTGTGGCTTGATCATTGGTGTGGCTAGTCCGCAGCACAAGCCTCAACCGCCAAGCAAGCTAGAGGTGTTGGGTCGCGTTGATGGGAAGAAGCTGCATTCGCTGCTCGAACGATTGTAGAATCCACAGGAGGATAATACAGATTGGTACGTATATACCAAAAAATACGTCAAGAGACATGGAAGTTGGCCATACCTCCAGTGACTTGCGTTCCAGGTATCACATTACGACATCAAAGAGGTCCGTGCAATGGACGAAGGCCAAGGCCTAAGGCCTACAGCTCCACCTGTCTCTGACCAAAGCAACCCCTACCAGTTACCTTCCATATCTCCCGCGCGATACTCTTTTTCCTTCTTGGTATACTGTTCAGGCTGGCCGTATGTACTCATACTGTAGGCCCTCTCATTTTAATCTTCTGCCTTATTAGATATTCTCATCGCTTCCGGGTCCGGATACGTGTACTGTTGCCTGGTCTGGTCTCATCTGGCTCTGCCACCCGCCGCCATGGGTCTCGGATCAGATAGTCTCTATTTTGCTCTTCATCCGAATCAGCTAAGGATGATAGTTCAATGGTGGGTCTCAACCCGTATCCAGAATTCCTGCACACGTTGTATGGTTGGCGAAGCTTGCTGACCAGTGTTCATTATTCGTGGTAGGAAACTGCGGCATAGTCCTATACACAAGAGAAACAAAAAGCACGAGTCCGTAACAGCCAAGGTCTGCTTCGAGTTCCTGGATAAGACCGGTCGCAGCTCTAGCTCAGTCGTCGGGGAGCTACACCCTGAGCTACTATTGCCCGTGTGTGTGTTCTACCTGATACTGCGTGGCCTTGATACCATTGAGGATGATACCTCGATCCCTCTCGAGACAAAGGAGCCGCTCCTTCGAGACTTCAAAGATTACCTGGAGCAGGATGGCTGGACCTTTACCGGCAACCGCCCGGAAGAAAAGGACCGCCAATTATTGGTGCGGTTCGACAACGTCATTGCCGAGTTCAGGAATATGAAACCAGTCTACCAAGCAATCATCAAGGACATTACCGACAAAATGGGAAATGGCATGGCCGATTTCGCGCGAAAGGCGGCTTTCGGGGATGCCGGCGTCAACACTGTCGAAGAGTACGACCTCTATTGCTGGTACGTAGCTGGTATGGTCGGCGAGGGTGTGACTCGCCTCTTCGTCGAGGCTGGGTTGGGTGAGGCAACCTTGATCAACCATTTCCATCTGTACAAATCGATGGGTCTCTTGTTGCAGAAGAACAACATCATTCGCGACGTCCGTGAAGATCATGATGACGGCCGCCGTTTCTGGCCCAAAGAGATTTGGTCCAAACACGTCGATAACTTTGAAGACCTGTTCGAACCTGAGAACCTCGAGCTTGCCCTCAACTGCAGCTCCGAGATGGTCTTGAATGCTCTGAGGCATGCGAGCGACTGCTTGTCGTATCTTGTTGGCTTGCGCGAGCAGAGCGTGTTCAACTTTTGTGCCATTCCCCAATCCATGGCCATAGCCACGCTGGAGTTATGTTTCCGTAATCCGGCCGTCTTCGAACGAAACATCAAAATTACCAAGGGAGATGCGTTCCAGCTGATGATCGAGTCCAGCCAAGATCTTGAGAGGGTGTGTGAGGTCTTTTGTCGTTATGTCCACCGAATTCAACAAAAGAATAACCCCAAGGACCCCAATTTCTTGAAGATCAGCATTGCATGCGAACAGGTCGGTGCTCTCATAGCTGTCAGTGGTTTCTTAGCAGGTAGCTGACTCTGTCTAGATTGAGAGATTTTCTGAAGCTCTGGCACCACAAAGCGTCGAACTTGCCAAGAGCAAGACCAAGGGGAAAGCTTTGGTCGCCGTCAAGGGGCGAGTTCAGCATCTGTAACCGAGTGCAGGGAATCAATGTAGCAACCCATGATCAATTAAATGAGTGGAAAACTCGATCTATATACACAATCGAGGTGGATTGTATGTATGGCAAAAGTATCGCTACGACAGGAGAAAGTATGAGTGCCGTTGGAACACGCTGCGTGACCGCAGGAAGACGCGACGGACATCCTATCGGACGTAACAAGCCAGTAACCAGTGAACTTAAACTAACTTATCGATCAATCTTAAAGCACGAGTCGTCGCCAAGAAAATCTTGTTCACGCTAAAGAGCCGTTTATACACTGTTGCTGAAGTTGCGTGAGTGGTCCCGCTCCTACAAGAGCTAAAACGAGAGCTCGAGAAACGGTTTCTGCGCATACCGAAACTCGGCGCTCTCCTAGACGAGCTTCCGCTTGAAATGCGCTAAGGTTAGCACGCAGACGAGACGTAGCAAACGCAGCGGTAGCGGGTACAGCTACTCCCTTCATCCGAAAAGCATGGCCCTGTCCTTGAGCGCGTTCTATAGGAGTTCGGAAAGTTCAAACCTCGATATTGACACGTCCACCCGACGGTACTATACGTCGCGAAACAATTACTGACATAATTCCAGATTTAACCATCTCAGCCTGAAAAGGTACAGTAGGACATCGGCGAAGAGGACAACCTACGTAATTAATCAGGTCGTAAGTGCTTCTAACCAGTCAAACCAAAAAAGAACCATAAACGTCCTTCCTCCCTATATGCACACGATAATCAACAACTAACTTCATATTATCATGTAATAAGGTGGTCGCTTATTACGAGCTCTCCATTTAGTCTACGTGTTTACCGCCGAGACGTAAATGTAGACGTAATGTAGCGCTGAAATACCGAAGAGCCTACGCATCTTGGCCGAGAAGGTGCTAGGCTGAGGTGGCTGGCAGCTCTTTTAACTAGTGTTTGCCGCCACCATCTCGGCCGGAGCGGCAGCATTGCGTTCTTTTAACCCTGTACGCTAGGCGCTTACAGTTGTACCCGTAGTCTGTCTACCTACATCACCTTCCCTAGGTAGACCAACGACGGCCGCCACGAGGACCATACGTGCCATCGCAGTAGACTATTGCGGCCGAGTTTCGACGATGCTTCCGACGACCCTGGACTTTCACAACCTCGCCTTTAAGTTTCCGGCTACCCGACTACGCCTCGGACAAACGTAGCAACCCCTAGCCCTAGGATGAGCTGACCTGATCCTTAGCACTATAACTCGACTCTTTCAATCGCTTTCACTTTAATGTATAGGCCTGACTAGGGGCAGTACCTACCGAACGTATATTTTTAACCTTACCAGCTTTCCGAAATCGGACCGCGCCTACATTCGGACCTTAGACTCGTCTCTTTGATTACCACTAGCTATCTGTCAGTTCTCGTCTTAACCAAAGGCCAAAACGTGGAGCTAACCAAGACTCGCGTGTCAGGAGTGTCGTTCCCGCGAAAGGAGTAATCACGATCACAAAGCGTTCCCGCCATGCCATGGTTTGAGGCCAATAACTTACTGTTTAAGCCATGAAAACCTTTATTTGCAACGACGGAATGTCAGTATTTTATAGTACACTGAAAGACGAGTTAAAACCTCTTACTCCACCCCTTGCGTTTTAGAGTTAGTCGTTTCATCCCATCCCGCGTTTAAAGGCGAGTACTCGAGAACGGACCGTTCTCCAGTTCGTTCTAATTTCCCCGAAGGTACTCGGTCCGCCGAGGATGATGGTTCTAACTCTACTGACGACTTTACCGTTTGTGAGCAGGTCATCACCTGGTTTAAAGAAGTAACTTCGGCCGGACTACGACAGTGGCTTATCGCGGAGATAGTGTAATCCGGGAGATAGTGTGTTCCGGGAGGTAGTGTACTCCGGGAATAGTGTAGTCCGGAGGTTGTGTAATCCGGGGGTGACGTAGTCGTCCAACATGAGAGAATGC
>ML994725.1:0-220123 GCA_010093925.1 Zopfia rhizophila CBS 207.26 | reverse complement strand
GGTGAAACGGTGAAACGGTGGTGCTCGCGGTGGTGCCGTAAGGTTTAGTGGTCCTTAAGCATTACAGCAATGACGGATAAACTAATAATACATAAATTCGTCAGTAATGGAAGTCTTTTCTTAGTTACGTTAGTAAGGAAACTTCTGTTATAAATACTCTTGAAGTACGACGGTTTATTCTGGAGGTACTCCAATACTCGGGCCGACCGCTTAGAGTATATAGTGAGCAAAAATGCTGGACTAGGTTTAACAGATAGTTAATTTAGGAGTGCCGACAGTTTTTACTGTTTTCTCTGGCCTCATGGTTTCGAGTTTCCTCGACGTTTAGAACGGTATACCGACAAGTCCGAACTTTTCATGTACTGTCGTTTTCCGTGTACCCTGCGTCAACTTAAACAAGGCATGTTAGTTTCATGCGCCGTTTTTCAGAGGTAGTTTGGGTGCAGTCTCGCTGTCACCTTGCAGGCAACGGGGGACTGTCAAGTAGTGTTCTTGGTCAGTCTCTCTGTTAACTCTGTCTCTGTGGGAGTGGACCTGTCTGTTTTTGACTAGGCCTTTTCTTCGGCTTTAAACCTCGGTGCTCGCTGATGGTTTTTAAGCTGAAATCGGACCTTAAATGCTTCCTGGTTTTGCTGACCCATGATGTAGGGCTGTTACCATTTCGCTAGTTGCTATAGCAATAGGTGACGCTCCTGTATGGTCGTGCTTTTCAGCTGCCTTAGGACCGTCGAGCTACCCAGTAGCTGTGGGAATAGTTCGTGATGTTCTAGTTGTGTCTTGATGTCTTCATAGATCAACAACTTGCCTAGACCTGATGCTGCATGCGAAGTACGTTTCTGTACCTTCTGATGTGGTTGTTTAAGCCTTAGGAATAGGTTCTGTAACGTGCCGTTTTCTAGTGTTAACTGAAATACGAGTTCGTACGTTACTAGGTGTTAGAACCTTGCATGAAATGCAGGAAAGTTCTTGCTTTTGCACTATGCCCGTAGCTTAGCGAAAGCATGCTATGAGAATGTTCAGTTGAGGTACTGCTTCTCGAGCGCTTATTTAGAGTTAGGTTTCGACGAAGTGTACGTTGTTTGTGTTCTTCGTTCTTCGTCTCAGTTTCAGTTTCGTTTAACGGACCGTATCCATTTCTTGTGTTCAGTTTCTGAACGGGTACCACATTTTCCCTTCCGTTCTTTCTTCTTCTGACGACCAAATTCGTGGGTCTTTTCCGATGTCTGCCGACCGCATTCTTCGTTTTCCTAAAGCTTTCCTACTTCTGCCGCTTCGCTGTACCGAATGGGACTGATTATGGGATTGATTATGGAAAGGTTCGAAGAAATGGATGTCGCTGTTTACGTTCTGTTGCATGCTGTGAAGTAGTTTCCAGTTACAGACGTTGTTGAGACGGACCAAATGGCTCTACGTACGACGGTCGCCCTGGGATTCGCCTTGTCCTCCTTGGCATGTTTAGGATGTTTTTCCTTGTTATGCCGAAGGTACAGTCGAAGCCTTGCCGTTTTGAAAGAAGGTGTGACAGTTTCTACAAACCATAGTGGGTCTGTCGGGATAGTTGTAGAACAGTCGGTACTCTTACTCTGCGCCCCCGATATGAGAACTAACCTTTCTGCCTCCTTAGTTTCTAGCTTTTCCGTTGCTTCACCGACATCGTATGCTTCTTCTACCTTAGTAAGAGCATGCATGTCGTTTTTGTCTGGGCATGTACCGTGACCGGTGTTTCGGTAGCGGTTGGTTCTTCCACAGTCGTCTCGTCGAGGTAGCTTACTACCCTGTGTACCCTATGTCGTTGGAGTACTTCGAGTACTTCTTGTGATGACCTGACTTCGATTTCTCGATGGCGGTACCGTGGACGTGTACGACGGATCTTAGATTCGAAGCTTTTGCTGGCAAACCGCTTGCTGTCGCGCGTTTCGCTCTTCCTCTCTAAGAGATGGATCTGGAGCATGGTGACTAGTTCGGTCTTCCTATGTTAGTTTTCGTACCTATGTAAAGGTACTGACTGCTAAAATGATGGCCGTGCCTTTATCCCGAATAAGCGAGATTCCTGCTTCGAGGTTTGGTGCATTTTCTCGATGTTCGAGCGGCTTTTCGTGTCCCTTTTGGGGGATAACGCATGTAAAAGAGTCTGGCTCTAAGACATAAGTACTCAGTTCTGAAACTTCTTACCTACTTCCTTCTCCCTTAATGAGTGGTCGGATGACATGCTCTGTGAGGTGTTCTCTTACCTGAACGACTTTAGTGGGTTAAGGTGGAGGTACTTTTTCGTTGCAGTTACGATCGTCTAGTCTTAGAAGGTTCTAAAGAGACCGGTGATCGTTAGTTTATGCGACACCTTGACTTTTTTGTCTTCGGGTCGTGCTTCTGACTTACCGTTCTGCGGCATGCTTCAGTAGTTACCTACGTTTGGCCTGGATAGGTTTTAGGACTATAAGCCTTGTCAACATATGATAGTCTTGTCGGTTTTTCGAGTTAGACTCTTCCAATGTGGTGCGCCTTAGTCTCCCTCTAAACAGCCTAAACGTCTGCCTAGGTTACCTAGTTAGTAATTTCAGACCTTTCTTCCTTGTGCCGTCTAATGTCTCCTTGCTTTAAAGCTTGGACTGCTGCTGACATTTGGCATGCTGCCCGTAGTTAGATGTCTTCTTGAGCTGAAACCTCTTCTACGTACCGTTCGCAGTTATCCGTCGGTTAGTGGGTCAGTTAGTAGTTTAGGAGGTAGGTCGGATGTAGGACTTGGTCGTTAATTATCGGTTTACCGGTACGCTGTACCCTGCATGCTTGGATGTCAGCTTTAGCTCGTCTCGGATAGAGTACTCTCCCTCGACCTGTCCGGCGTACTCGGCTCGGGACGTGGTAGTCTCCCTCTGTGAGCTATATCGTCTCTCGCGTGCGTTTCACACTAAGTACAGTCCGGCGCTTGCTAGCTCAAAGTGGCAAAGTGGCAAGGTTGTCCATTCTAGTTTTACCAACACAATCTAATCGAAATGTTCTACTCCGTCTTCACTTCTACACCACATGACGCGGAGGCGATTCTTTCGGCGGGAAAATTGGTGTAAATAAGAGTGGAAAGACGAAGGTTTATGCTCCCCCTTTGAGTAGGTACATTTTTCTGGTTATGCAGCCCTGAGAAACAAGGTTGGCTCGATAAAGTGTTAACTATCTACTGAAGTGTGGTTTTATGTTCTACTCCAGTCACGTGAGATTACGTGAGGTCATGTACAAGTGACTCCAGCGATCCGAGGTAGCTACCGAGGGACCATTAGGGTTGACATAAGTGCAGCCCATTACACCACTCAACTATAGCCCTCTCTGCTACCTAGCGTGCTACTTATTGCTGTTTCTGTGGTACTGTCGAACGTGGAGGAGCAAGGACCTGACTGTACTCTTCACAGTGTGTAAAACGTATGCGTCGCATGGGAACAGAAGTACGCAATAAATAGATTAGACTACCTTAGTACCTTTTTGGAGAGTGAACATATAGATGACAGTTAGACAGGGTATGATGTGGTGAGGATTGGCTCTGTGGAAGAATGGTTGAGGTGGATGAGCTGAAGGCAGAGATGCACGTTGTCAGGAAAGTATAGCCGAGTGTTGGGTTCTCTGAAACAGGCCCCCCTTCCCTTGTCACTCAGGACCTTCAGGGTTTGCTCACCCGGGCTCAGGCAACATGCCCACATCTCGGGTTGGCGCAGGAGCAGCTCAGTTCCGGAAACGGAAATGGAAATCGCCGGCAATCAGAGCGGGGAGTGGCATATCCTCTATTTTTGATCCCCTGTTCACAGTCATTTTGTGTCTGACAATTCTTCCTTTTATCCAAAGCTACGTCATGCACTTTGAGTGACCTCATTTTTAGACACACTTCCATATCATGATTATGTCGAAGTTTTTGGAGCCTAACACCCAAACCTGAAGCTAAGGCTCTTGTATTTATGAACCAAGGCACCAACTATGTTCATCAGGTAGACATATTTTTAGTCCAGGAATCATGGCCAGATCTCGCGGCATTTTTGAACCTTCAAGAATAGATTGCAATGCAGAAAGAAAGAGGGAACCGAGGAGGAAGGGGTATATGACTAAGCTAAATCACGTGGCCGTTTCTCAACCCCTGCGCTCGATGTTTGCTTTCAGCGCGATGTGATGATTGAATAAGAATTTCTAATTCACCAGTCACAAACATTCAAGCTGATGATAGAATATTTGTCTAGCGCCAAAACCATGAACCCATTATACCTCTTTTGTACTCTTGACGCAATTTGTTGCCGAACGTAAGATGCCGATCCAATACACAGCCATATCCTCGAAGCTTTGAAGGTACCAAGAATTTTACAGCACAACCATGAACTCTCCGTACTTCTTTTTAAAGTCTCACAGCCATGTGTTGATGAGGGTGAGACTTTGATCCAGCACACTTCCATTCCGCAAGGCATCGGCTTTTTTCGGAAAGGTCGTTAGCATCGAGACCAGCTTCTATTCTCCCGACCATATAGCGGAGTTAGACGCTCTTTTGATTCGATCATGAATACTCAGTAGTCATATTTTGGTCGCACTGCCGTGCACAAGACGGGGTTATGGTTTTTAATCCAGGAAACCCTACCCATGTGACTTCTTGTCCGTCTACTTTGGTTCAACGTGGTACGGAGAATTTTAAATCAAGACACAAACCATCGTCATTGTCGATACACGTTTTTGATCCAGCCATGATGTAAAATTGCATCCTTTTTTGGAGACATTGGTGAACAGACTCGATTGAGTGCGGAAAAAAAGGAAAGGGTAGAGAAAGAGTTTATATAAAAGGCTATAGGGAGAGACGGAGGTAATGATGGGTGGGCTGAGTCACGTGCGATCCCTTTACCTCCTATGGTCCACCACAACCACGAGCAGTAGCGTCGGCTGTTTTTACTCTTGCCGCCATAGCAATGTAAAGGTCAGTTTTTTAATACTCCGCTCATACCCATGGACTCAGAGGGATCAGAGATATTTTTCCCAGACCGACCATGCGCGTAAACCAGCTTTTATTGGTCTGAGTATCCACGAAGAGTCGGAAAGAGGGTATTATTGTCCCGTATCACACTATGATGTTCGTTCCTGATTACTTTATAGATTCGCAACCATGAGGTAACGGGATGGCGTTGTTTGATCCAGGACACTAGTCATTCCTTTCGAGATGGTAATTTTAGTCCAAGACAAAAGCCACGAGGCGCATATTTTTAAATCCAAGACACTGACCATGCTGCTGTTTGACATTCTTTTTGATATAAAATCTATAAAGGGGCCGGGTTCGATTTATTGTTAGCGCGGCGGAGATGCATTGCAGAGAAGAAAGAAGATAGAGGGAGAAAGGAGTCTATATAGAGATGTAGAAGGAGCGACGGGGGAGTATGAGGAGACGATTACTAAGCTCGGTTCCGTGTCCATGTGTGCACTACTAGGCAGGCACGTGGCAGGGCACAAAAATTGCCGTACACCAAAAAGACGACATAGAGTTTGGCTTCACCCCTAGTACTAAACCACCTCCCTATAATCACAAAGTCTCCAACAGTACACCTATTTCCAACTCGAGATAGAATACTGTTGGCAACACCCCGTTGCGTACGGAGATCTGTGGACGGATATTGCCCGACACACTACTCTGTGTCTGCCAAGGATATCAACCATAGAAATCTCAGAATATTGGAAGTGCTAGGTGGTGGAACGGGAACGAAGGAGAGAAGATGACAGTCACCAAAATCTGTGTTTTCCGCCCCATTACCTTGCTTCTAATGATACATATAATCCACACACGCATCAGATACATCATAAATCATCTCATCAGTTCGAAATTCGCTATGCATTATTTTCAACCCAAAAAAAAAAAAAATTCCCAAAAACCGGGTATCTAACCAAGAGGAAAAGTAGAGGGAGAGAAAATGCCTCAGCGACGAGAGAGATGGTGGGTTTCGAGGTTGTCTGAGGCGCCGAAGCAACGTAGGCCGGACGGAAGGGGAGAAGCAAGATGGCGCTATTGAATAAGAGGACTTCGCTGCGGTGACAGCTTCGTCCCTATACCTCGCAGCGGCGGCGACATGTGGATGTTATCGGAGGCGAGGGAGTTGATTCGCCGTACGGGTTCGGATTGGCCGTTCGAAGTGCTACGGCGCATGAGGGTAGCGGTGGTTGCTGCGGATGCTTTGAAGTCTTCGACTAGGTTGACGAATTTGAGACGATCTGGTAGAGAGGCGTTAGCTTATGTCATTTAAAGGTAAAGCGGGATGCGAAGGGATGATGAGGGGATGCGACTTACAGCTTGCATCCTCAAACGTCAAAACGAGCTCGGAATGGTCATCGTGGGCATCAGATTGATTCCTGCTATGTCTATGCTCTTTGGCATTAGGTTCGGCGGAGACGGCGGACATGTTGATAGTATCCAGGAGGTTTCCTCGAGTCTTGTTTGTTACAGTGATCGTCGTATCAGAAGATGAGGAGTAGGTTATCGTAGTCGTATTATCGACTATCAGACATGGTAAGTTAGCACGCCCCGATGTCGAAGAAAACCATGGAATCGCTTACTAGTTCCACTCGTCCAGATCTTATCAGACTCCTCATGTTGTCGAAAGGTGATTTGCGTCCCACGACGTCTTGCCGAGGCATCTTCTACCTCCTTCTCCCACAACATGATGTCAGCACGCCCGTATTTCTTACTGCCGAGACGCTTATTCTTCGATCTGAACTTGTTGATGATGGCGAAGTATCGTAAGGTCCACCCTGTTAGGCCATTCAACATCGCTACAACACCTGCAAGTGCGTGTCAGCATCCAATCTGTCTTGGTGAAAAAAATGCATACCTGAAGGTGGTACAGGCAGGCCTTGTCCCCTCCCAATAGGAAACGTAACCATTAGACTCGACTTAAGCTGGTGTGCCGTCTTGAACCTTGCCACTTTGTTGTAATCCACAGCCGGTTCACCGCGAACACTGGAGTGATAGGTTGGGGTAACGACGTTGTCAAGCTTCACCTGCATCAAGTAGTCACGCACCTTCGCGAAACGCTCGAGGATTTGGATATCTAGGTCGAGTTCTGGCCAACGGATGATAAGCTTCGAATACGAGACAGCATTTTCTCGCCTAGTCACTACCGCGATCCGGTAGTCCAGAATTTTGCCAATTGTCGCTTTTCTCCCAATGTCGTAGATTTGTACCTCCTCCGATTCGGAAACTTCGACATTTTGTCCGTTGCGCACCGTTATGCCATCTTCATGGGGAAACCGGACGCAGTCTATGAAGCGTTGCGCGTCTGTAAAATCTCAATTAGGGCTTAAGTTATTGGACAACTCGAAGCAGACTTACCTCTAAAATCGTGGAACCGAATTGTGAGACTGTGGTTGGGTCGACTGGGATCGTAGAGCTGGAAAATTAGTATGAGGAAAAACAGAAGGGTGCGCGAATCTTACCCAGTCATAGTGCTGTCCATAATTGCCTTGAAGACTGTCAGTGAAAACTATCTGCACACAACCCGGCAAGATCTCATTGATCCGTTGAGTACTTACCAGACCCTTTGGCAGTCATCTGATTGCAATCCGACCAGTGGATTGTGACTTCTGTGCCAGATATTGTGAAAACCATATCGGCAAGTGGTAGCCCTTTAAATGGATCAGTAAACGAGACGCCGAATAATAAGATATGCAAACTCACAAAAAGAGCTGCACAAGCGCATCTCGGGCGTCCCAGAGAGGTAGCTAATCACCAAGCGCCGAGTGACCCACCAGATCTTGGGAGCAAGCGTGTCTTCAAAAGCGGGGCCGCCATGCCCTATATTAGGATCCTCAGGCAATGTTTCATATATCTGAATTCTGTTTTCGCCGACTTCGCACTTGTTGCAGGTCTCGACAGTGGGGGCTGAGGGAATGGTGGCTAAAGACACAAATGGAGCATTGAAAATATGCTCCTCATTGACGCGGGCAGCGCAAGAACATTTGACTTCAAAGCTTGCGGGAGGAGGGACGGGAGATCTCTGGAATCCAGACGAAGCGAACGATTGTCTGGCTTGTGATACTGGTTGACTTTGCGATGTTCTTGAGCTGTTGTGAGAAATTGTTGATATAGGTCTAAGCGGCCCGCTCACAGGAGATTGAATGGGGTCCATAGGGAATGGAATGGTGTCAGTGCTATCAAGCTGCTTGGGGTAGCTTTGAGTTGTCGGGGAGATGGAACGATCTCGCGATCCTCGTCTTCTGTCGGCAACCCTAGGACTTCTTCTTCCAGCAATTACAGGGCTTTGGTTTCGGTTGGGGACGACATCAAGGTAAGGCCGGGGTGGCGATGAAGGCACATTTCTTATTCCCAGTACATTACTGAAAGTCGGCTCATGCAAGGTCGGACTCTCAACTCCCTCGATTGGAGTTATGCTGTCCGATCTGTGACAGCATGGGGCGATGTACAGGTCAGGATGTGGCATTTCGGCAGACTGCTTATGGATCATGTCAACAACATCGGACGCCTTTGGACGGTCTTCGGGGTCCGTTCTTATCTGTAGCATGTAAGCATGATGCGTAGTGGGTACATTTAGAGCATGGGTATACCATTGGGGTGATCCAATCCAGAGGAACGTCATCTGCCGAATTATTGTTCTCACTCCTAATCTTCACGAGCCAAGCATTCATTGCTTCCTGGGCGCACCATAAACCTTGAGCGCTCGCATCGGCACTGTGGCGTAACATGAATTGATTCATTTCGTCAATTGGGTATCCTTTGATGACAGTGATAAGTTCAAGGAAGACACATCCCAGCGACCAAATATCAGAGGCTGAATTTCGAGGATCACGACCGAAGACCTCAGGAGCACAATATCTCCGGGTGAATTTGAGAACATCTCCCTCTGTAGTGCTGTGTTCGCTTTTGGACCAATCTCGGGAAATACCAAAGTCACACAGATAAACACGACCGTCGGTGAGGAGGATGTTGCCTGGCTTAATATCCTTGTGACGCACGCGTTGTTCGTGAAGGTAGGCCAGTGCCGTAGCTAGACAGCCGAAGGCGCGTCGAAGTGTCCACACGTCCTCAGCTGGGAGCGGCCGCTCTCGACTCTGACGCATGATTACAGACTTCAAAACATCCTTAGCGACGGGGTTAAGAATGAGTGAGAAGGTTTCGAAGTCGGTATAGCTGGCCACAAAGCTGACGAGATGCTTGTGGCTTATTCGCTGCAAAACCCCTACTTCCTGCTCGAACTCAACGAGCTGGTCCCTTTGCTCTTTAATTGATTTTCCGCGCCATATGCGTTTGCATGCAAATTGCTTTCCTGACAGCTTGTGTCGCACCCTCGCCACCTCAGCTGAACCGCCAGTTCCCAGTATTTCTATGTCATCGAAATGAGACCGCCCTGAAAGTATATATCGATGCGCGTGGACTTCGGAGAGGAGCTGCTGTTCACTCATGCGCTCGGACTTGGAGAGGATGTGGAGCTGGGTGCGGTAGAATTCGGATGCAGAGAGGCCGATGGACGAGAAGTAGTTCAGGGTCTGGTCTGAGAGCGGGAGCCATACGTCGCCGATTTGTTCGCGATCGAAAGCTTTAAAAACCTGGCCGTCGTCTTCGTAGCCTAGCATGCGCAACAGCGTGTAAAGGCGGGGGTGTTCGTTCCATCGCTGGACAAGCTTGTCGGGGTGTTGGTTGAGATGCTCTTTTACATCGAGAAACACAGTGTCGTCAATGTACCGGTCGTACGGTTTTGTAGGAATAAGGTGGGTGACAAGGTCCTCGATGCCTTCTCTGGAGCGGGCACCGGTTGGTGCTGGGCTCTCCATTGCTTCCCCAGACTCGCGGGAAACCCAGCAAGTCGAGCGAACATGAGCAAAGGAAGAAGAGAGGAGCCTGCTGTATGTTAATGGTGACGGTATACGCGAGTTCGATGCCTGCAGCCTTCAGCCAAATACTGAGAGGCTACGCATTCGCTGAAGTCTAAATGTCTGGCTTGATGTTACGAGGGTAGAGGGGTGTGAGATGGGGAGCGCACGGTGATGTAAGGCAATGAGATGCGGGCGGCTCGCCTCACCATTCAGCTCATCCACTCTCCGCAAGCACTCGCGCAAAAATATAATATAAAATAACCGGCCCATCGATGGCCTCGGCAGCATCCTGGATCCTGAATCCCATCTCAAGCGACGCTCTCAAATGACGACAAAATAGGCTTGTTTGACTTGCAGTTCGATGCCCCACTGCTCGCCTTATGGGAGTCATGCGAGGCTGTAAGACTTCCTCGAATCAGTTTTGCCCGCTTGATCTCACCGGCAGCCCGGCCCTTTCGTAGGTATGCGAGACGGGCGACTCGTAATGCTGCGCCTCGCTGACTTGGCCGTGTGACTCGTTGGTCCGTATCGAGTCCTGAGGCGTCCTTTGCCCAGTTACTGCAATTTCAGCCGCTCGCCCTGCTCTGACACTGTTAAATGCTCGACATCAGCCCTGGCCACGCGTTCTATCGTGCCAGGTTCAACCCATCATGAGCTTCATACAGCGCGACGGGGTGGGTGAGCAAGGAAAGGCCGGCCATCAGGCTTCGGAACGACCCGATCGTCGACTAGCTCAGCCCTTCAGCGGGTGGACACATGAACGAATGAACAGCAGCATCAACGCCTTCATCGAAGAGTCGGAGCTCGAAGATTATCAAGATTATATTCGCAGGGGCGCATTTCTTGCTCAGTCAAAAGCAGCATTTGAGAACGACCGAAATGACGGCCTGATATTGAAGGAGAGTGAACGTCAAGCTCTAGAGCTTGAACACAGCACGAGGCGGATCGATAAGTTCAAGCAGCCGTGGAGGCTGTACGCTCTCGTAGCATGTTGTTCCCTCGCAGCAGCAGTTCAGGGGTGGTATGTTGAACACAGCCAATGGCAAGAATCTTTGCGCTAACATCTCACCAGGGATGAGACAGCCGTGAACGGCGGTAAGTCACGTGGTTCGATATCTGCCGTCTTTCACGATAATTAACACCACCCACCAGCCCAAATCTATTACAAACACGCATTTCATCTCAAAAATGACGATTGGTCGCTCGGTCTGGTAGCAAGCGCGCCGTACCTTTGCTGCGCCTTCTCGTGCTGGTCAGATTGGTCCTCCTTGACCTATGATGTTGTCAGCTAACCGTGGATGAAAGGCTCAACTATCCCATGAATAAGTTGTTGGATCGAAGAGGAGTCATCTTCATTACATGTCTGATAAGCTCTTTCACCTGTCTTGGTCAGGCCTTTCCTCAGACATGGAAGGTACGTTTCTTGTGCATTATCGCTCAGATACCGCCGTCACCGCCGTATATTGAACAACCTTCTGATGCATCGCAGCAACTTTTCGCCGCAAGGTTTCTCTTGGGATTCGGTATTGGGCCGAAGAGGTGTGATCTCGAACCGGCTGTGAGCTTCTAGTTTCCACTGACTTCCTTCCAGTGCCACTGTACCCATCTACGCTGCAGAAGCCGCTCCTGCAAATATTCGGGGCGCATTGGTCATGATGTGGCAGATGTGGACGGCTTTTGGTACATCAACTCACGCTTCCTCGTTCAATAATTGCGTAACTAACGTTCCAAGGTATCATGTGCGGGCTGATTACAGGTGTCGTTCTGGCTGGAGTAAGAGAGGGCAGCAATCCAAATATCTGCGGCAACAACTCTGGTTCTGCAAATTTGTTGAGTTCTAAATGCAGCTTGAACTGGCGATTGATGCTTGCTAGCCCGGTAAACCTGCTCACATGACGGTAATCAATGATATATGCGCTGACCTCTCCAAGATGATATTACCGCTGTTCGTCGCGGCTTACATTTATACGCTTCCCGAATCACCGCGATGGCTTCTTATGAAGGCCAGAAAAGGCAACAAGAAGAAGTATGAGGCAGCATTCATGGCGCTTGTCAAGCTGAGGCATACGAAGCTTCAGGCTGGGCGAGATCTTTTCTTGATCAATCACTTGCTAGAAGGCGAAGAAGAAATCATGAAACAACAGAATCCCTTTAAGGAAATCATATCTGTGAAGAGGAACAGGCGAGCGCTCACCGCGTCTGTGATTACAATGTTCATGCAGCAGGTATGCATACCCGTACCCTTGGCAAGCAACCGTGGGTGACTGACGTGGTCCAAGTTCTGTGGTGTGAACGTCACAGCGTACTACTCGAGCTCAATTTTGGTTGAAAGAGCTCATTTCACGGACCGGAATGCTTTGCTGGTAAGACTAACAACCCAAATATGAGAATCTATTAGCTGATGACATGTGATGCAGATATCGATGGGTTTCGGTATCATCAATTTCCTCTTCGCTTTGCCGGCCGTGTGGACTATCGGTAAGTTCCAATTCGTTGTTCACCGAACTTCAGTGACACATCCTTACATCGCTACAGATTCCTTTGGAAGACGAAATCTCCTTCTATCAACATTCCCCTTCATGGCATTCTTCCAAATCCTCATGGTAATCGCATTCACGTTGAAGACAGGCTCCGTGGCCCAAAATGCACTCGTCATTTTAGGCATGTACCTCTTCGGCGTCGCCTACTCGCCAGGCGAGGGCCCAGTTCCTTTCGTAAGTGCACTTCCTCACAACCCTCATTTGCCCACAACTCTCACTCACAGCTCCAGGTCTACTCCGCCGAGTCCATGCCGCTGTACAACCGTGATTTTGGCATGGGCATCGTGACTTCCATAAACTGGTTCTGGAACTTCTTCATCGGCTTCACATGGCCGGGATTCCTGTCCAAATTCACCGCTCCAGGTGCCTATGGCTGGTATGCTGCATGGTGCGTTATCGGGTGGTGGATGATTCTCCTCTTTGTTCGGGAGACCAAAGACTTGACGCTGGAACAGCTGGACCAGGTGTTTGAGTACCCGACGAAAGATCATATGAGGCATGGATTGGACCAATTGAAGTGGTTTGTGGGGAGATACTTCATGGGGAGAAAGTCCCTCAAGAAGCCCGTGTTCCTACATAAGGAGGGCCCGGATGAGGTAATTATTACCCGGGAGCGTGGGTTTGAGGAGGTGCAGGTAGAGGAGAAGCCGGACCGAATAATGGAATTTTCATAAACTAAGAAGAGAGGTTGGATGTGTTTGGTTTTGGTGTTGGGGGGGGGGGGCAATGAAAGATTGAATTTGGTGGTGTAATAGTAACGATAAGTGACACTCTCATTGGGTTTCCTTATCTTTGTTCGTTTAACTGTCTTCTTCGTGCGCCACCCTTGGCGGTTTGCCCAGCACACGCGTTCTTCCAACCCTTCCTAAGTCCCCTCAAGGAACGCTTATTTGAACCCCGTTTCCCTCCTCCTTGACCCCTCCTTCGCTCAATCATCCACCACCCCGCGACTCAGTCTACCAAAAGGTTATCTCGCCTATATCGCAACACACCACTATACATGTCCGCCTAGCTCCCTTTATCTACTCATTCCTCCATTTTTCAATGTTTCTCAATGGGCTTCACATGCCTTGTCTTTGCTCTCCGCCTACCAACCTCGGACCTGGTCTACCAGAACAGCGTCGGAATTTATACCATGGTCTCTGGATCACCATTGCGCATCACGATACTATGAAAGTGCAGCTCGTTCTGACATGTGTCCTCTTTCCTCCGTCTTTCAAAGTTGCTCGACTGGAGTCACATGGCTGTGCATTTCCTCATCCTCTGGTCTCAAATCTAATCCACTAAATACCGCCATCAATCTGAGCATGGTTTCTCGATTCCAGTTTCAAGCCCAGAACCTATCTATATTAATTTCGCTTCGCCATACTTCATCTTCCCCCCCTCTCTTCTGGTACGGATTTTTAGATCGATATCGAATATTCTGTACATAGTCTGCGTGGGGAGTCTGGAGTTTGGACTAGTGCGCTAAAAAATGTAATGTTTTCGCCATTATGATCGGACTTCTTCCCCTTCCTGGATTCTCAGGGGGTCTTTCAGTAGAGTTCGGGAGTGGCAAGATATGGGCTCTGGGATTCCCAAAAACTAATTCAAGTTGTGGCTATGGATTT
Source organism: Zopfia rhizophila CBS 207.26 (assembly GCA_010093925.1). Taxonomy (NCBI): domain Eukaryota; kingdom Fungi; phylum Ascomycota; class Dothideomycetes; family Zopfiaceae; genus Zopfia; species Zopfia rhizophila. The sequence continues at coordinate 206,148 of ML994725.1, read as the reverse complement.
TCGACTTCTGGACTAAGCACTTGACCATATGGTGATCATGTCCGGAGCTTGGTTCAAAATTCGGAATTGCTCTTTCATGGCGTCTCCTGAGTCGTTCACGAAAATACAAAAATTTCCGGAGTCTGAACTGTCTTGCCTTCTTTCTCTTCCTGGACCGTTCCCTGGTCCTTGTAAAAACACTCGTTAAGATGGATACATGGACTCCGGGGTTCCAGAAGACGCCGATGACTGGCTGCGTGAGTCTTTACTTCTAGAAATTCAAAGCCTTTGTTTTTTCGTCTTCGTGCATTGGTATCTTCTCAAAATGGGAGATGATTCCAGGGTATGGAGACTGGTGTTGAAGAAGCGGGATCAAGTGTAAGGCCCAAAAAAGGCGACCAACCTCTCCCCGGGGGACAGCGGCATGAATTGGAGTTACCTCTTTCTTCCTGGAGCCTCTGTCCGAGAGAGAGTAAAATTGGAAGATGAAGGAAGGTATGGTCTCGGATTCCAAAATCACACACAAACTTATGGAACTTTGCCTCATGGAATTTGAATCTATTTTTCGAGAACGATCTGGCCTAGTCTTTCTTCAAACCTTCTATGATGTTTAGTACTGAATCGATGGCAGTGCATTTCCATACTCCAAAAAGGTTTAAGTCCAGAGAGATGGATTCTTGCCCCATTTCACTCTTCTTGCAATTTACTCTTAAAGTAGGGCAAAATCATTGCCCTGGGAAGGAAATGGTGTCGGGGTGCAATTCAAAATTAGAAAGGGATCGATAGATTTTTGGATCCGGGATTTAAACATTTGGTCGACAAACCCACATGCCCAGCATTTCTTCAAAGAAGTATTGAAGTCTGCGGCATGGAATTCTGGAACCGAAAGCGATATAGGCGGTGGATATGTGCTAAGGCTTTTTCGGTCGTGATGACATAGTCTTAGCTTCCTTCTGTCCCTCTTAGACTATCGGCCCGCGATTTCCAGAAAGTACTAAAACTGGCAAATGAAATCTGGGATTCCAAAAGACTACGTACAGGATCTCATGGATCTTTGCCTTCTGGATTTCAAAACTTTTAGTACGTCGACCACATGTTCTGATCCCTCTTCAAATTCGGAAGCAGTGGTGAGCATGGCTTCTGGCGCTGAAAGTAGGATGAAGGACGGAAATGTACCAAAATTTTTTCGAAGGAAACGACTTGTCTGATTCTTTCTTGTACACAGTTACATCATACCTGGTTTATCATGGTATACCACAACACGTGCCAAAATAGACGCACAACCGGATAATGAAATTGATTCCCATTCTTTCTTTCGCTATCGCTGTGAGCGTGTTGAAACTCAACGTGTCAAATATTAACAGTTCTAGTACTCCAAATGTCTGGAAAGTAGGACAATGGAAGCACTAAATTTATCTGCCTTCAATATTCAATTACTAGAGAGTCATGTCCGAAATCCGATTTAAAATCCCATACGCTACACTTGATGATGTGAAGATACAGTTCTATCACGAGGCATTTTTTCAAAGCTTGAGGGGCGACGCCAATATGGTTTGGAGAGCCTTCTTTGCTGGTGGGCATCCGGAGTCGTTGCTAAATTTTGGCTTCAACAATATAACGGTTCCTAGGATTCCAGATTTTTACTTCAACATATGGAGCCCCTGAATCCCTTAGGGTTTACAATTTTCCTCGCGAAGGGTTCATGTCCGATTCTCGCCTCAAAAACTCGCATGCCCAAATTTGATAGTGTTCCGAGCGGGTATCAAACCCGAAGTCTCTTGACTTATGGGTTACAGACCTTCTTTTGCTTCTGCGCTCACAGGTCAGGCTTCTAAAATCCCTATCCGAGCAATCACATAATTACTCAGGTTCAAACCTGATGTTCTTTCACTCCATGGAATTCTGGAACCTAAAGACTTCAAAGAAGTTGGCCTATTGGTCCAAAAAGTTCTGTCTTCACCTAGCACCGAGGCATTCACAGAAATATACCTACAACAAGGCCTTCTCAAAAATCCACAGTTTGCTGAATGGGCTGGATCATCTTATTTGTTCCTGCTCTTCCGGAACCAACTATTGAAAACCTAATTTCCGTCGTTTACTTGCCTCTGAGCTTCAGAATCGCAAGTTTCATGGATAGATGGTGTTCTAGACTCTTGGGTTTCAAACAGCTGTACGATCCGTTATATGCCGCAGACTCGGTCCAAAACTTAGCTCAGCCTCAGCCTACATTCTTGAGCCTTGCGTGGAAGAATAACTATCACAAATCTTGTACCATGGACACCAACCGCTAGAAACATGGTCTGGATTTGCTCCTTTTCTCTTCTACAACTAAATTCAGGTAGTAAAACCACCACTGGCGGTCTTCGATGGTCTGTAGGGTTCCAATTCGTGAAACATTTTACTTATGGACCATTGGATCTTTATACTCCAATATGCTACCTAGACGGACGAGGTAAGCATCCCAGTTGAAAAAGTCTTTTCACAGAACCCCTATATGGCCTTGCTCTTATTAAAGCCTACTGATTCGAATCGCCGTTGCTGTGCCGTGCTGTTTTGGCGCGAGCAATATGAATGTGGTGCTGTACACCTAAAATTCGAAGGTTCCAGTCCCGGACTGTAAAATGCCTGTTTCGTATGCATGGACCAGTGACTTTATCGTTTTTTGTCTATATCTATTGGGAGTTACTATTAGTTCCAGATTCCAGGAATCATGGTTTCCCAGGCTCAAATTAAACCGCATTCTGCTTTCTGCAGCCTTGGCTCTTTGTTCTGAAAATCCATCCCCATCTTAGGACATGGCAGTGTCATGGTCAAAAATAATTAGAAGAACAGTTCACAGAATGCTATGGAGCTGAAAACATAAAATGTGGTCCATGACCAAAAGAGCTTCTTGAGTGGCCACATGAACTAGCATTCTTCTTCTCTTTATTTCTTATTAAGAGAACGATCACCAACTTCATCTCTGAAGTGTCATGGCTCTTCCGACTCAAAACGGGCTCTGTCGCCTGAAAGGCAGTCCGTATCACGACATGCCGAAGATCCCCAGTTCAAGTGACCATGCAGTCCGGTTGACCTGAACGATCGCTGGTGCCCTAAAATGGACCAATAATTATCATCTAGAGCGTATATGGACTGGAAGTTCTCTGTTCTACACTAATTCTAAGATAGAATTAATAAAAGGTAGGTTTCCCATCAGCATATAGTCCACTAGGCTCGAATTTGGGTAGATTTCGATGCCAGGACCGCCGAATTCTTCTTTTTAAATTTGTTTTGACCTGATACTATGTCACCGCACTATTCTAAAATTAATTCATCTAAATCTTCACGGCATATTACTGGCCTGGATCAGCAACTGTGCATGGTTATGGATCAAAATTTTAGAAAATCTTGACAATATCCAGATCTGTCAGTCTCCACTTTTTATGGAACTGGACCTTATGAAAAAGAATTTGGAGATAGTAAATACATAGTTCTCGGAATTCAAATTTTGCACCACCGCCAAGCATGGAGCTATGGGTTCTCAATCCTTAATTGGTACCTTCTAATTGCTCGATGGTGGCGTCGCGTTGAGAACTAGCCCTAAGCCCCCGCGCGATCTTCTCTCCTTAAACCCTTGACAATCTTAACGCATGGGTCATACAGACTTTCAACTTCAATTTGTGGACCTGAACACTTTATTCTTAACCGAAGACTGGACGCGATCGTGATAAATATGGCCTGGAGTCCAAAATAGCCCTTCAGGCAAAGCATGGACCTACGGTTTTTCTGTTCCAAAGAGCTATCAGGACCCGTTAATGTCCAAGTCTTAGTTAAAATCCCGTACCGGTACAACCACTCTGCCTCGTCCCACTGGATCCGAGGAAATGGGTCGTATACTCCGGAAAACGTTTTATGAACCGTACGTCTTCCTCTTAGCGCCTAATACATGACTACAGCATGATAAATTGTATAATAGACAGAATAATAGCGTTTTTATCTCCCAAATTACTCTTTGTTTACTCTTTGTTGGAGATACAAACTTGCGGGTTCTTGCTCTGAAATTTCGTGGCAAATCTGCCAGCGCTTAGGTCTTGGATCAACAGCCATGTAGACAGACGTTTTTGGTGTGCTGTCAAATAATTTTGTAACAATAAATAGCTACGAAATATGGATTAAAATTTCAAATCAAGGTCTGCATGGTTGGGCTTGGATTTTCATATTTTGAAAGGCCGGAGTGCAATACTTTGTCAGCGCGACAATGGCACTTCTATGGTCTCCGGCTTCAATCTGGTTATGTCGTGCACGATGGAGTTCTTGTCTTTCTCTGCGGAGCTGCTTGGGATCTTCTAAGTGTCTAGATTTCAACCCAAAGGAAGCATTCATAATTCATTATAGTGTTGTCAACACCAATCAACATTTCATCTCATCTTTTTTAAAATTATGGTAATAACTTAGCATACGTAAGTTTAAAGCTATAGTGCAATCCAAATCACTCTACACCATTATCCTCTTTCGGCACATCTAGGAACCCTGCGATCGGCCATTGCTATTACGGAACAAACGTATCACAGGTCCCACCTGACTGCTAACCTTCGTATCAGGCTGACATACGATATTAGACATATATATGATCACAATTATAACTACTGCTCCCAAGTAATCATGGATAGAGATAAATATGATACTTAGACTATGGTTCGCCTTTTATGGTATTCGATGCCTCTGGTTGTCGTCATAGTTGTTATTAAGTTGGGTTTGGTATTCGGCCTCGTTACCAACTCACCAAATTTGGTGGTCTAGAATCAACGTCATTTTTGGTCCTTAAGTCTTACTCTGGTTCCTCACATAGCATTTAGCTATACATGTCTTCTGCAGTAACTTTAAGGGTGACTTTGGCGTGGGTTAGGGATATTGGAGGTGGTATATCTGTGTTAGTCATTCATGGCCAGCACAATATCCCCCACTTTAACTATGCCAACGCGACCGTTTCGCAATATCCGGTTTGGTGGGCATACAATTAATTGCTGGACCACAAAACTTGAATGACAAAGTTGGTAAGAAAATGATAAAGTGATCATTGGACATTCATAATAAGTAAGTCTCCCAAAACCAATTCACGCCGTAAAGGAAAGCCATGTGTTTATGAACATTTACAACTACGTACCGAAGACTCGAAGAGCTGTTAAAACACGGTCTTCATTCCAACTCCTATCTACAGCCCTAATATTTACCACCACCTTACACAGATTAAGCAACCTTACGCTTATTATCAAACTCCAATTATTATAAACAGCAAGTGCTCTCTCTGTCTGTTATCACAGCAATCATTAACACTTATCCAGTCACCGGTAACGAGCGATGCATATATATCCTCGAATATCTTGAAAGAAACTTTCCTAGCGACGATGAAATGGCCTGGGTCGGTACTAAACCAGAAAAGCCCATGGATCGGTCGAAACTGGAATGGCACTTATAGCTATTTCTACAACAGGCGGTGGAAAAGAGATTAAACACGCGGTTTCCAAGTCTCGCGAAGAAGCTTGAGGATCTGGATGCCGCTGGTCTAGGTCAAGATATGACCCACGATGGTGCCAAAATTGTGTTTGTAGGATGTAGGTTTTGTTCGTTCACGCAATGCTTAAAGAAATTTACTAACTCTGGGGCTAGTAGCGGACGGGTATTATGGAGTTTCAAAGAGTCCTGATGATCTGTATTAGATGCCGTTCTTGGCTGAAAGCCGTGGGTGCTTATTAATACGTCTACAACTCTGCATCCGGAGTCTAAGCAAATACGTAGGCAGCTGTGTGAATTTTGGGACGCTTGGAAATCATATACGAATCTGGGAGGGCGAAATCATAGAACTTATTTAGACGGATTAAACCATCAGTCGAACATTAATATGACTGTGAAGCATATGTTGAATTGAAATCGATATCTTGTCGGACACACGCCTGAAGGTAAGAGATGTAAAGAGATTGGTCACGTGATTCACGAATGTAATGGATGCATGACTTGAACTAGAACAAAGAGAAGTTTCTTAGCGGTACAGCTGCCTTCTGAGACCGCATATTTTAGACTGCCGCCTTCTCCTTTCGGGCTAGGGTCTGCTCCATCGGCGAACCTTTTCCATCACAGGCAACTTAGCTAAAGTCAGGCTGGTCTAAGGAAACCCGAACGGGTATTGCTTTCAGCTATACCATCTTTTCTGTGAGATTTTCAGGCTAAAACTTCGTCTACTATCACGTTTTAACACTCATTTCGTTTCACCATTTAGTGTCCCTACCCCTTCCATTGTAAAATGACCTCGTGTCACCTGATATACACCTTGGTATCGTTCCCAACAAGACTGGGAACAGTAGCTTCATCATGCTCTTTGCCCAAGTAATTAAGGTAATCACATTGTATGTCCACAACGTCTAGTATTTCTATCATCATTGTGAACATACCTAGAATATAAGGCACCTACTCATCCCCACATCAATCCCACGAACCTTTTGATCGCCGTACATAATACCAACGTCAGCAATCTAACTCCTCTCCTTAACACTTAGCTCACACCATCATTCAAAATGAAACAACTCTTCAAAACAATTCCCAAGTACTGTGAACTGTGCTTTTGTGACGAAAGAATCTAGAGTAAAGCGCTAACATCATTGGTGTAAGGCTGATAAACACATCCCATTCTCGGCTCCATTAATTTGAATGCCGTAATTGAATGTAGTCAACGGACTGCCGCCTACGCATACTGGAAGATCTTCGAAAACCCTTGCTGCATACACATAGGCATCCGCGCTCAATCTACTAGCATTTCTTGTACTGCTCAAGAGTCCCATAGTGAAACATATCAATTCCCCTTAAATCTGAATAACGAAGTCTCCTAGATCCGTACCTAGATATCATTACCAAGGCACAAGTAACCTAGCCCTCACCATTTGCTTGACCATTACCAATCAACCTCGCAGCTTCAACCCCAAGAAAATCCCCACCACTATTGAAGTTTTTATCGAGACTTTTATCATCCTCCCTAGAAGCAAAACCTGAAGACTCCATGAAGCCCTTCCCTTGACATTTTGATCTCTATTTTTTCCTTTGTTCTCCAGTTTATGTACGCGAGATTGCAAGACTAATTCTATACCTTCTGGGCGGTGCCGTGTTTTAGAAAAAGCAATACCCAATAACTCTTCCGGATGTTTCCCAAACATTCCTATATTATGACAACATTTCCTTTTCTAACCTCCGCATGTCTTGTCTTTACCGAGACTTTGGAAGTACCACATTTTCGCATTCTAGCTTCCGCTTGGAGATTTTGGAGACACACTCGTAGCCTTTTCCGCAACTAGCTTTGAATACCAAAACGATGCTAGAACCACTCTGAGGACATGTCGACATTTTAGTGTCCATATCGAAGCTCAAAGCATATTTTTGAAAGTAATCTCGGCGGCCATGTAGGGAAAGGAAATTATTTTGGTGGAAGAGATGAGCGGTCTAGGTAGATGCAGAGGAAGTTGAAGGGAAGGGAGGATCTCAGTCACCTTAGTTAATCAGCAAGAAGCACAGGAATGGCAGGACGAGAGTGGATATATAAACCTTGCTCCTGGCCTTCTTCCAGTCCCTCTTTACGCACACTGCTTGTCTGGAGATCAAAAACGCTTAGACCCGTTCCCTGGGTTTTTTTTTTTTTTTTTTCTTTTTTTTTTTTCAAAAAATAGCAACCTCAAACACATCATTCGTTGGTTTTTGGTTTAAGAATTACCCGGATTATGGCGACATAGCGCCCCGGTTGTGCGTTCTGAGGATAGGCGGGTAATGGAGACATTGTGTACTTAGTTCGACTACTGAACTCTTAAAAATTCATTCTAACCAGCGAGCAGTCTCGAAAATATGAAGCGAGAACGTTATGTAGTTTTGTGTTCAAGAAGCAAACGTTGCACGCTATGGACCTCGTGGGCAAGAGACGCGGACTGATATGAGCCGAGGATGCGGGAACTAGGTCTCAAGGAAGATGGTGTAATGGAAGCCGTGGTGATAGATGCAATCATTGCTTTGAGCTGCTGAAGCCCATAAGGCGTCTAAAGTTGGAAGGATTTCCATGTTCATAAATTATGCACACCTGCAAGACTCTAGCCGTAAGAAATTAGAATGAAGTTTAGGCGACTGTTGAGTGGCAGTGACTTCTGAGAGTGACCACGTGAACTGTAAAGTCGAGACATTACTTTCGACCGCGTACCTTGAAAGTTCCAAAAATGAAGGACACGAAATTCCGAAAGGATATACAAAAGCTACCTGCTTGACCCAGCAACTTCTTTCCTTCGTCACACCACTAAGCTTCAACTCTTATGTCCAAAACTATGATACCAATGCGTAGGATGGAGTCACCAAAATTGCATTGTATTCCCAGATATGTATAAAATCCATTTTGCGAGATAAAAATTACACGACTCAGAAATTGCATGCAGGTCTGGGGTCAAAAACTCGATGAGGCAAAAGGAAATGCGTAGTGGAGTGGATTTCCCTTTGGAAAATATGGAGGAGGCCGGTGCCGCGTAATTTAGGCTTTTCAAAACTGCGGAGGGAATGAGCATCTAGTCTAAAGGTAATCATGAACATATTAACCCTGGCCACCAAGTTGAAATGGTTGACGAAGTGTCCGAACCCCGCCATTCTCCCAAAATATACCTCAATACACTACACATCTTGCGGAATACGAATGCTTTTTAGCACAAGTCTTCTGTAACTTCCCATCGCCTTACCTGAAAAAGCGGGTTTGGAACGCGTCCCCACTAGCCCCACATAACGTTTCCATGAATATGTTTCTAGAATCGTCCCCGCAAGTTCCACTCCATGAAGCTCGTCCAGGTTATTTTTGAGCGAACCGGTGCTTCAAATCCGTCGTGAGGAGAAAGAAAGAAGCGAATGTGGGAGTCCGACACCCCAGCGGCAGTGGAAAAGATTAGCCATCCCTTCCCTCTTCCAGCAAGACTCGCAACTTTGAAAAAATATATAAACCTTCTCTCCCTCACAGCTTTCTCTCTCTCTCTACTACGCCAGTCTTAAATCCACATGCCTAAGAATATTCGCACAGTTGTTCCATGCAGCGCTCAAAATTTTGACCAATCATTGTTCTGTGTGAGCGGTGATTGCGAGTCTAAAAGCTAGAACGAATGACCCTGTGGAGATTGGAGATTTAGTTCAGAAAAAGAAAAAGGGCTAGGACCAATGTATAGTCTGGGAAGTACTTGGTTGTGAGACGAACTTCGTGCAGGTTTGGACTATGCGTGCAAGAGTGCGAGGGAAGGTTTTTTGTTTGGGGGGGTTGAGGCTGGGATCAAGGGATAGAGAAGATAGGGTGCTAAAAGAAGTTGATGATTCTGAGCATCATCTTTGTTTCGTGACGCGTCGCGCGGAATATCGACATCAGGGTCTAGCATCACAATTCCAGTGTCATGAAAACTCCTTTCTTATATTCCGTAAATTGAACTATACCCTTTGAATAGCTTCACCTTACTGCGCTAATTGAATACGGCACAATATCCTCAAGCGTATGTAACATAAGGCCCAGCATGCGATATCGGAGATCTCATCAACCCAATTTTATCTTACCGCGGAATAGATCAAGGCAAAGAACAAATATCTAGAAAGCAGAAGCACCGAGGATGGATGCTGAATAGCTACATGTCTTCGTAAGCATGCCGTCACCATTAGAAAATATATAAATTCGCCTCCCTGGCCTTTCACCAACTTCTTCTCTCCTCACACATCTCGCCAGCATCACCTAACAGGTTTCAAAATCCAAACCTCGACGACCTATGAATTCTTCCCAAATTTGAGCATGCTGGTGGTGCAACATGTATCTAGAATACCAAACATCTACGTAACATCAGTGAATAGCTCCCGCTCTATTAAATTCCGTAAAGCACATGCCAATTGCGACGCTAAAATCGGGATTATCCCGATAATATTCCAGGCCAGCGCGGAGGGCTTCTATTCGTGAAACAATGGCTCCCTGAAATTGAAGTAATTGATGTCGACTACGGCGCATACCAACCCATAGGGCTTGTCGATGACTAAGTTAAGAACTTTCCCGGATAGAATAGCTTGAACGCTGGAAAATGAAGTCGATATGGTACCTGCGGAATACTGCAGCCACCATGTGTAGACTGATAGCACCATGATGTTACTAGAACTAGCATCTTCGATCCACGAGGTCTAAAATCCCCGATATAAAGCCACTAAAGACATAGTCTCGGAACCTACCGATAGTTGGAACTCAATCCTGGAGCCACTCACTGCGTGCTGAAGATGGTGTTTTAGATCTGTGGCTTCGTTCCCCTCGCGCATAAGATGGTGAGATGACATCGAGTTGAGGATGAATGACCGAATTTCTTGACCATGCATGGCATTCACTGGAACCTAAAGGATACCGTGCGTTTTCTCATCACCAGTTACTGTTGGCCAAGGAGGATATATGAGGTGGACTTGTGTTTTACGTTTCCGCAGAGCCTAGAGCCGTGGTAACCAACCGCGCCATGCAAGGCAGGTGTTGTCAACCGAACAGGGCCGTTTCAGAACTATGGGTTCTTTAGCAATGACACCATAAGGTTACTTCGAGTAAACCCATTCATAATGGAATATTTTGAGAGAAGTGATGCTGTATACAGACAATGGTAGTAGAGACGTAGGTGTTTGACGTCTGGTGCTTCTTCTGAATTTAAGGCGTGACTAACTGTGTGGCGCCGGCTCCACCTTCCTCACAGGAGTGGCTCAATGACCTGATGAGTATTCAGGAACGTAACGAATACGGGCCCTAATCCGGGACACGCGGGTTATTGGTGGGATTCGGAATCAGACAGGATTCGTTGTGGAGAAATGATAAGTCCAATAAGCAAGGTGCGAAAGTCGTAGTTCTGCTCACGGGCACTACAGCTCGTAATCTCAGAATAGGGTCGCAAATTCTAATTGGCGTAAAACTTTGATTGCAGGTTTAAAGATGCCTTCTACAGGCCGCTAACTCTTAAACCAGCAAACTATAGCTTACATACAAGATGGATTAGAGTAGAAGACATATCAGAGGAGTGTCATATCCACGTATTCGCAGTATCTGCTTTTTCCGGCCTAAAGTAAAGCCACTTGGAAAGCTGATCTTATTTTACTGTTCGTCCTGCCCCAAGCATTCCACGTGGTAGTAGCCGGATCACTCGCCTACACAGGCACCTAGACCCTGAGGGTGACAATTGCGTTATTGCTGAACGTAACCGGTGCTGGTTTGAAGCGTGTCTATCAATGGTAGCTTTTGGACTGTTGGCTACAAAGCAGATGATATCAGACAAAAGCACGAAAAGCGATTGCAATGCATCAACCGCATGGCCAGTAGGTTCAGTTCGCCTAAGCAGAACCTGACACGCTGCTGAGGAAACCGGTGCTACGGTAACACAAGGGTTGATGATGTTTCTGTAGATTTTTGCGATGAGGCAGTGGCTTAGACGCTGAATATGAATGAACCTGGATCGAAAACCGCATAGCTGGGGCGGGAATAGCCTTTAGTAGACGGGAGAGGCGCCAGATGCTTCAAAGACATCGGACATCCTGAAACTGCGATAATTGTCCTCCGCTCTACTGTTGGTCATCTCGGCGAAGAGCTGCACGCCTTGCCCTGCACACTCAGAGTTTGCTTGTATTGGAACTTCTTCAGGCGTTCTAGCATGGCTGGGTCGTCAGCAGCGTGTTGCCTGCCTTCATTTGCTAATGTGGAGCTGCTACTAACGAATGGCTAACATCCATCCCGAATTTGCTACGCCGAATTCCCCAGGCTTATCAGATGCTGGTGAGTGATCATGAGTACAAGGCCATTAGAAGTGCAAATTTCGCTAGTAGGCAGGTCACGATGACCAGCCTGATGTGACAAACCGGAATGTACTCGCTGAAGCAGAGGAGCAGAATATCCTCTTAATGTGAGATTTCATTCCTCAACAAGTGCGTTTGATTGCGATGCTGAAGCAATTCTTAGGATAGACTTGGTGCATGAAGTGGCAAACGACGATGATGTACCTGAGACTGGCGATAGTGGTTCCACTTGCTACAGGATTCTCGGTAGTTGGTGCAGAACTAATGATGAGAGGTAACGGTTGAAAGATCGTCTCAGCTGTAAAAATTCGATCAGAAAATGCTTCTAATCGCGGAAAGGAGAAACGAAGTCATCATGCAAATTTGAATCCGCCGGTCGGTCAGATGAAGCCACTCAGTAGTTTTACATCGTGAAGCAGCCGCTTGCCAAGGATGTGCCGTTCGCAGGGGAAATCCAGAACTCAACTAGCTAGGAATAAGCATCCGCGGAAGATAAATTGTCAACCCTCAGGCGCGATTCATGTGGAAAAGTTGCAAAAAGGTTACGCCATACAGGAAAAGAAATACGTGAGCGAGAGGGAGAGACAGGCGGTATAGCTTGCGGGCTGCGTCGTGGAAGGGAGATGAGTGATTGACGTCAGAGAGCACTGGCCATGCATTCCGAACCCCTAGGCGCAACCATCGATACCGTCACTTTGGTATGTATGAAGAATGTGTGGGGGCCGTGGAGAATAAGTCAGTTGATACTCGTACGAACGTTGGTTTTAGGCCTGGAACTCAAAAGGTGTCGAAAGATGACGTCCGAAAGTATAACCTTACGTTCCATAGTCAAGCCATGAACAAATTGTTCTAGCGTATCGTGAACCAGCGAGTAATATTGTTTCGGATTATTAGGTGAAAACTGGACGCCCACCGACGGACCACCAGAGTGAAACGCTAGAACGAGGTCAGCCATTCACTGCCCTGAAACCAGTTTGAGTTTGACAGTCTGACAGCCCCGCAGGGTGGGATGAGGATGGAGAAGTAATAGACTGCAACAAAGATCAGCCACCATAGATACGGTGACGGTGTGCATTGGTATATGAACCATGAATGTGACATACGAACATATTTTGAAGGGAAATAAATGGGTGTATGAGGAATGGAGATCGGGGCAGCGAAGGTTTTTGAGCGGGACCAGAAACTGGATGTATAGCTTAGCTTAGTAGGCGAGAGTCGATCCAGATCTCGGTCTGCGCAGTTCTGTCGATGCCGTAGAAGTCGTCCACTGACCGGCATCGTACAGATCCCCAGTATTAGGTACCTTTGGGGATCCGCTTTGGCAAGGCATTAGTCTATTTCATCGATTAAATGGCGGCATCTGATGGTGGAGGAGTCAGCCTTCATGACAAAATCGCTGAGCTAGGCAAAGACATTTCGACAGGACGGGTCGACAACGGCGACGTTAGGTGAAATCTGGTTGGGATGCGCTTAGCTGTAGCATGTTTAGGAACACCGTTGTGAACCGTCGCGATTATTTCTTCTTTCTGCGGTTGACTGGGCTGTCGGCGCCAGAGGCGCGATGTCAGAGAGGGTTGATGGGTACATGACTGGCGATTAGCATGCCAAGATGATCTTCTCTTGCAAATCTGGCGTCAGGGAATCTCAACTCCGAAGCACAAAAGGGTTGAGGTTCATGCAAGGACGCTCCTGTGAAAACGTGTATGACTCGGGACCGTTGTATATCGAAACGTCAATTAATGCCATGATGTTCATCAACTCTACTATCCCCATCCTTGCTTCACCGACTTTGCCGCACAATTAATACGATGAAACCTTCACGTCCATCATATGGATGCTGGATGGAAACTTTATCGTAAATCGCGGCAAAGCTATGGCGTTAGGCCCGGGTCGAACGTGTTCCAAACCCACGCAGCGGGATTCTACGTGGTCCGTAGCCCTTCCATTTGTTCCAGATACCGGGCGTTGTTTCTGTTGTGCGCCGTTGGCTCGATTTTGTTTCGCTGTTAGGGTGTAGTTTATAGGTGTCGCGAGACCATACCGATTGATGGACGGAGGTCCGGTATCCACCCCATGTTGCCGCCTAGCGTTGGTACATCCGTTGTGCAAAGCATGCGAAGAGAACTCCTCACCGACTTTGCCAGTGAGTTCTGGCGGGGAGGAACCTTTCAATGGTGAGTCTTGAAGGGTGTTGAGGGACACTGGGGTAACGATTCACAAACCCATACCCATCCTTTGGCACGCTTGTAAGCTGGAAGTTCTGTACGTACTACGAAGTATCACCAATGTCACCACCTTCGCGTTCTCATTTTCGTCCCGTCGTTGTGTGCCTGTCCCGTTGTCCCGGCTTTCCCAATTTGGTTGATCCCAATGCGGGCTTGGAAAGAGAATTCGCCGTGCTTCGCTCAAGTATGAGAAGTGAACCGCTTCGCATTGCGACGCAGAGCGGCTAGTGACGCGACTGTGGAACATGAAACTCACAATCCAATGCTGCTGCTGTGGTGGTCTAGAATATTTCCACTTCCGAGATCTCCTGACGACTGCGCCTCATCAAGACTGCAAATGGATATCTGCTTGAAAGCTGCATGAGATAATCCTCTGTTCCCCAGTTTGTACAGCATGTCCCCAGCAATGAAACTCGCCACGCTGTTGCGACTCTGGTCAGGTGGATGGTCAAACGTCAGGACTACTGTCTGACAAGGTATCCCTGGCGTAGACGAGCGGGTGCGAAAATGCCAACGAGCAACAGCTAGAAGCACAGCGACGGGGTTTGAAACCAAGTTGAAGTCTGCAGCACAAGATGGCGTTGGTGGCTTAATCTTGTATCACCACACCAGTCAGAAAGGTTTTGATCCGAGGCTGAGATCCACGGTCAAACCTGGGGATAGCTATCGGGCAGGGAACTGCCCCGCCGCTCGATCCTCGTCCTCAAGGATGTTGCGATGCTCGCTCTGTGCAGTGTGTTCCCCTTTGGTGACAATCCGTTGTGGTCGAAGACATGGCTTTCCTCACCATACAGAACGGTGCAAATTTCGTCAGTGCATCGTGAAATTGCCCTGACAGTTCCTGAACTAACTCGAGAGTGGAGGAACTGGGCACCGGAAGATTCGACGCTACAGTGATTGACAGGCCCTGCGAGATATGGCGCAAAAAGTACGAACTTGGCACCATACACGACGAACTGCTGAACACCCATGGGCCAGCAGAATGACGGACTGTCATACAGCCGGCTGCTGCTGTGTCACTGAGTGGCTCACAGCAATGCTTCCATAAAGTCGCATCGCAGTTTGTGCGAGTCCTCTGCTGGTTTTCTGGGGTTGCAGGACATCTCCCTAAGCCGTCGACAATGAGACGAGGTCCAGGAGAGAGGTTCGTCCTCAAGGGCCAGGATCACTACCGCGATCGCGAAAAGCCGTGAACGCACAACTGCCATTATCCTGGCATAGTAAACAGGGAGATGCTGGCACGCCTTGTAAGCCGATCGTCGTGAACGTCCAGTATCGGGTTGACAATTGGTCAGCTTTTCTGCCACGCATCCCGCTGTGGCAGGCCAATGGCAGCGGCGTCCGGGCAGTCTGCCGAAGTATGTTGCGGCAAGGACAGCGCACAGTGCTGGCTGGTCAAAGCCGGTCCGAGAGCGTGATATACGAAAGTAGATGACGAGAACTGAAAATAGGGACAGTCAAAGCCGGATATTTCGTTTGCTACATGTGCAGAAAAGTACGTTGCTGCGGCAGCGAAGCGCCATCACAACTGACTTTGCACTGGGCAAACAACAGTCTCCTGGCTCTGAGAATCGTCTCTCTTCGAGGCACTTCTGCAGCTGGATGCAAAAGCTAGTTAGAGGTGGCGAGCGGGTAAAGGCAAAACAAAGCATCGAGGCAAAGCCATGGTGGAGCGCGCTGGGATCTGTCGTCTTGTCTGATCGGCCGGCACGGGCATTATTTGGGGTGGAACCCTATCGCCAATCACACATCTCTTCCAACCTCCTCACCCCAAAAGTCCACCAGCAGATGGACGCGCATCACCGCACTGGTGTCAATCAGCTGTCAACAGCGGCAGCGAAAAAGGGGCATCGTCCATCCAGATCCAGCCCTCCTTCCTCTTTCGTGCCAAGGGCTACTAGCCGTTGCCCTTGAGCCTTTGCACACGTGTATCTCTGCTAGCAGTGCACCTCACGACTCGACCTTGAGGCCCTCAAACGGCAATGCAGCCTCGCACACTGCCGACCAGGAACTGCCTTTGACTTCTGCACGCTCGCCGTTTGAGAGAGGCTCTGCGCGAGTCAACCAGACCCCCATCAAACGCTTGTCGGCCTTGCTCACGGCGGTCGCCTTCTGCGTGCTGCTCGTTGTAAAGGATATCGCTGTCGATCATCCGCATTAAAACAGCGGGGAATCGACTGGCCCCGTCTTCCAGATTCTGTTTCCGTACCACTCTGAGAACGCCCACTCCCTTTCTCTATACTCCCTTCGGCAGCACCAGCACCGCGCGAGGACTCGGCGTGGCCATCAAGAAGACACCAACGTTCTCGTTCCTGGCTGCTGGAGAATCTCTATATGCAGCTTCCCTTGCCCAGCCACCAACCCGGTTTGGCTTTGCGGCAACTCTCTCCCCGGCTCTGGTACCTCGTTGCTTGACTGCCAGGGGGTATGGCTCCGTTGCCATGGCTCCAGAGTACACGACATGCGCTTCACTCTCGGATTAGACTCCATTCGTAACAGGAGTGTGGGTGATATGCACTATGGTTCATGTAACCCTGCTACCTTCTAAGTCGCAATAGGAGGCCGGTATGTATCCTTCCTAATAACTCTGCACTCCCTGCCCATAAGCAATTATGATAGTTCCGTGCGACGGGTCCCTGGTGGAAGTCATGGTCGCCGTGGTGCCAGTCGTAGCCTGAGCCTGCCCCTCCGGCTGTGGCTGTGGCAAACGCAATGACCGCTCGTGTCAAGTTTGAGCAAAAATAGGCGATAGGAGCGTTGAATAAGGTAGTGATGCCATTTCTGAGATAGGCCTGGCGGCAAGTATGTGTAGGGCTGGACAAGATGCGTTGCCTAATTTGGACGACTCGCAGCGCGAGCGGCTTGAGGTTTAATCTCCTGCTCGTCAATCGTCAGCCACTGCGTTCGCTAAGTGCGTTCATGAGACGTTGACAGATCGGAGGGCGAGTGCTGCATGTCCGTAGCCTCTCCCACTGCTCGGCGGCTCGGATGAGGTAATGTACTGTGTAGAGAGAACAGCAGCGGACAAAATGGCCGAAGGGCATACGGCCCCTGCTCTTCGCTGCATCGAGTCAGCTACGTCGCTCGAGGGATCAGCATTGATGCTGGCTCTGGAGGGGACAGCGACGGAGACAGTGCGGTCGTCCGTGGCTACGGCCCTACTCATCTCATGCATCTCTAATGCAGGCTGCATTGCTCAGATTTACCACCGCCGCCGGCTACCCAGCGCGGCGGCTGTCCCTAGTTGGCTGCTAGCCCGGGTCTGCTCGTGCTCTGGAGTCTCCATGCTGAGGGCGTCGTGTGAGTAGCGGAGAGCCATTTGTTTCCCCTGCCAGCCCAAGAGAGCCACGCCAGCCTGTGCTCTCTCGGAGAATACATAGGCCAAACCTTACCAGCAAAGCCCGTTGCTCACCTGTCAAAGGTACTGACCACTGCTGGACGTGCTTGCACTGAGTTGGCCTTTCCTTGCGGCGTCTCTTGGTGTTTCCAAGATCCAGACGGAGACTTTTACATGGTTGAAGTACGGCCCGTTGCAGTGCTGCTTCCGCCATCACAACGCCTCCATCCCGCCCAGCGTGCATCGCCCTTTTGCTTTTAAACACCCATAACCCTCACCTGTCCTCTCGTCTACAAACTGCTGGGTGCTTGCGCCGGCTGACCCTCCTCCTAATTCCGACTGCGACACACGCGCTGTACGCCGACCAGAACATCATTAACATCCAGTCTTAATCCCCATTGCGGCCGTCCCCGGTTCGTGAACTACCGCCCACGCTTTCGACGACATATATCTGAGATATTTCAGTCATCAGGCGGCATTCCGGGACTCGGATCTCTCGCCATCTACGGTTCCTCACACAATTATCTCGTAATTTGAGGTGAGTCGTGACGTTTTGGGTGGGCATTACGCCCATCATCACCAGCTTCGCTGTCATAAGCCCCGCCCTACAGATATCACCCCAAAAAACATCTGGGTGAACCGCGGAATGACAGTGTCTCTGGCACTCTGACTGGCACGCTACCCACCACTGGTTAAACTCTGGAAAGCTAGGCTGACACAGCTATATATTGCAGTGCACACCTCGCTCGCACTCAATGGAATATCTCACACTTCAAGATATTCCGCATCGCCATTTTAACACGCTGAACTCGCGCAGCATGGCTGCCTCAGAAGACCGCCCCTCCTCTGAGAAGGCCGGCTCGCTCCCCAGCTTGGCTGCGGTATGTGAATCTCAATCGCTTCTCCCCTCTCTTTCACTTCCCACGCGTTCATCCTCGTCTTCCACTCTGTCCCAAGATGGAAACACCCCGGTCTGCCTCAGAAATGGCTGCTCCACCGACCGACCCGTGCTCCCACGCATCGACAGTCTCAGTCTTAGTCTGAGGAAGCGCAAGAGTGACAGTATTGAACAGGGCCATATCCTTCGTAACTCACCACCATTCCAACCAGGCGAGCAGCGTGCTTCACAGGCCATTTTGCCTTCTTTTTCGCAGGTACATTTCCACTCGAGCACAACTTCGCTTCGAGGCATGCTAATGAGAACTGTAGCTACTTCAGAACGTGCGCGAGCCGTCTCCTCCGAGTACGCCCTCGCGCCATAACGCTTCTATGGAGAGCTCCCCGATAGATCGTGGAGCGAAGCCTCGCTTTGAGGATCCGGCGTGGAACGACAGCAAGCGTAGGCGCGTCGACCCTGCCTTTGACCCAATCCACCGCCCTTTAGATTCATCCGAGCGCCCATCATATGACAGCCGGAGGCCAAGCGTGATCGATCCGGCACTATCTTCCACCTACAGTTCCCCGAGGGCGTCTCACTCGTCTACCATGCCTGCTGTGCCTCCTCCAGTGACTAGTCACCATCACCGTCCGAGTCTTCCATATCCTCAACCGCCACCGTCTTCCATCGCACATGCCCGCCACCAGTCATCTCCGGTCCCCCAGGGGCACGCGGTGTGCCCTTCTCAGCATGGAGCACCGCATGGCCATCACCCATCGGCTTCCTACCCGCCTCCACAGATGCAGCATGGTGCACATTACGATCATAGACCAGGGTACTATCAGGATGCTCATCCACCACACTCGGCGCACCCCAGTCATACCACTCATCCTTACGACAGGCCTCCTCATGACCCGTATTACCAGCCCACGACGGCGTATTCAACGCACCCAGGATACTCCTCAGATCCGTATCATCAGCATGCTGCATCATACGGCGTGAGCTATACGTTCCACCCGAACTTGATGGACAGCTCATCATTCAATAGAAAACGCCGAGGAAATCTTCCCAAGGAGGCTACGGGCATCCTAAAGACGTGGTTCAATGCTCACAGAGATTCTCCTTACCCGACTGAAGACGAGAAGGTGCACCTGTGCAACCAAACTGGGCTGTCAATGAATCAAGTGCGTCAAGACTTCATTTCCGTCAAAATGGAAGCTTTGCCGGATCCGGCTCTCTTCCAAATGTCTTCCAACGCCTCTCAAATGTCTTTCATGTGTCATTAGTCTATTTGTTGACCCTCCCCCCTTCTTGGCTTTCCTGGCCCATGTTTGGCAACTGTTGAGCTAATGGATATAGGTGTCCAATTGGTTCATCAACGCCCGAAGGCGTGCTCCGCAGAAGGAAGCCCGTGAATGCCGCGAGGGCGCGAATGAGGATGCATGAACGAATATCTTCATCCAGTGGTTCTTCTCATGGCATTGTTCGACTCGACCCACCTTGGTATCATGGTCAACATGCAAGCAGCGGAAATGAACACCTTCCATGTGTTCTCCCTCTGCACCATAGCCCCATTCCTGCAGCAGTTGATCTGCTCTTCGCCTCGGTGACGAACAACTATTCCACATTCGTGCATAACATACCTTCCCACGAAATTTACGGCCGAACCGTTATAATCATGCATTCGAGGCAATAGCGGCCTTCGATTCCATTCCTGTTTAATTATACCACGTCTGCAACACACTCATTGACTTCTCGCGGGAATATGTGTACAAAACAGCGATTTCGACGCCACCTCTGGAAGGCTTCCACTTCAACAAAAAAGTTATCAGTCCCATGGGCCGGTTTTCTCACTTTTATTGCATTTCCGGCTTTCATTCCAGGGTTTTCCCCGCATCCGCCCATTCATTGCAACTTTACCTACTTCGCGGTCCCTTTCGTTCGCACATGCATTCTTTCGGTGTTTCGGTTGTTCGCATTCGGTTCAAAGTTTCCACGCCACAGTTTTCGGGGTTGGACACTCAGGGTGGGTACTTCGGTATATGGGATACACATAGGGGAGGCATGGCACTAGGGCATGGACAGGATGGTTCAGTATGGCAGGGAGACTCTTCACACCCTATTCGGTCCCATGAGCTTCCACATACTTTTGTTGGGACTGTGCTCAAGATGGCGCTGCGCGTTTCTGTACATAATACCCCAAATTCCAAGACATGGTGGTAGGGTAGGAATGGGAGCATCAGTATCATAATTGTATAATTAATTCCCCCAATCGTACGAGTTCCAAAATTGAAGCCATGAGGGGCAGCCATTGCTGCCTTGTGGACCGGGCACGATGTTTGGGACGCACTATCGTTGACCCGCTCTGCTCCGTGCTCGACTCTCATCACAACGCATGTAGAAACTTGAAACTCAAAACGCAACATTTGTCGATCATCAGCTTATCAACCGAAGGGGCCAGATCCCATCGAATTTGGCATCGAGATGGAAACGAATCAGGGTGAGGTCATGGTATGTCGGTTTCTTGGATTCCATATCCCTCTGTTCGAAGTGTTTTTCGTCAGCGGAGCTTCTCTGGGTCACTTCGCCATCATGCATTTCTGGATTTCGAATTTCGGGCTTGGCATCGTGGGGTTGTTCACATTTTCTGTTTCATCACACGGAATTTATGCGGAAACTTGACGGAAGGTGGATTTGCCATTCCATGGTTGGCCATATAGCAGCATTGAAGACGTGGGATGTGGCGTGGTGTGGCTCCTGCTGCAAGTGAAGTGGCGGGTAGAGGCGATCGGTGAGCATCCCAGAGCTTAACTGCACCTCTTCATTCAATAACCTCGTCATCAGGAAAGGAATTGGATCCTACTTCTATTGACTTGTCATCACATACTACTTCTAGCTTTGACTGACTTCCAAACAGCGTCACTGACTCTTGCCGACACCTGTCATGATCGATCTTCTTGTCGTTGTCTTGACGCCCTATCTTCGCAAAGGGCTCCTGAGCTCAGCCACGCTAGCCAAGGCATGTCAAACAGCAACTGTTCACTGTTCCCGGCTATAGTCTACCCATTCTTATATGATTCTCGTCTTGCAGCTCGATCCTCTCCGACCCAGAAGCAAGTACTGAACCGTCACCTGATCATCTCAACCCCACCTCACGACTCCCTCCAGGGAACAATATGCCAATTCGAATAACCTCATCTTAGTTTCACATCCCAGACTTGGTATTGCATATCACCATGGCGAAGCACGGACCATGGGACCACATCCCCCAAACAACCGTTGTCGTCCAAACTCTCAAAATCGGAGTCTGACTTGGGCCCGGCACGCTTGAGCCTGGGGGCCGTGCTCTTGTCGACAAGAAGATGAAACTTTGACAGGATTAGCTGCATGTGTGGGAGCATGTCAATGATGACAGTTGACGAAAGATAAGGGACAAGGACTAGGAAAGCGCCGCTCACTATCTGGAGCATGCGATTTCAAGGGAAGGTTTGAGAGTTGTGACAGATATCAGGCATCAAGACTCTCTGCCTCAGGCTCAGCATCTCGCTCCCTCTCCGATACTCCCCGATGTTCGATGATCATGATTATTATATAAGACACCAGCGATGATAGGGGGCAATCATCCTTGCTACCATTTCTCGCTGCCCAGAGGCAGCCACACGGGAAGTGTCTCGAGAGCCGGGAGATCTGAAATCCGAAGACCAGGTTTCTGGAGAGTTGCCTACGAGGCAAAACGCCTCATCCGTTGTATAATCTCCACGTTTTCTTATGCCGTTTGCCTTTCTGCATAAAGGTCTTTGCTGACACCAGAGACATGGTCATGGTACCAGGCGGAGCGGGAAGGAGCAGGCAACGATGAGCACAGGGGTCGCGCGGATAGATCACAGTCATGGGTAGGTAGAACATGCATGATGTGGTGGAGGGACCAGGAGCTTAATCAAACGTCCATGGAGGGGGGAGGCTGAGGAGGTGTTGCTGCCTGAAAAGATAAATTTCGGTAAGGTATCATTGATCTGGTGAGTATGCGGTGAGGGTGCACTGATATGAGCTGACTTCGTATTTGCTTCCGCTTAGACATCGCTTCGGGAATATGAAAACGATATACGAGGGTGCTTATCTTTCTCAAGAAGCAATTACAAGTTTCCGCGATCTTGCACCTAGCTCTCTCGCTTCTAGGAATTCAAAATTTTATGTTCCGTAGAATACCCATCCTACTCTTCAACGCCCTTTAACACTTCCCTCCCTTTCCAGATTCTCCTTCCCATCGCAACACTTTTCATTCTAACTCTCGTATGTAAGCAAATGAGTTCCTTAATATTACGTATTAACTCAATCCTTCTACCAGCATATCCATCCTACTCAGCCACCTTCCTCTAAAACACTCATACTCACTCACCGACTTTACGCATCGTTTGCGCACCAACTTTACTCACCTGAATCGTTGGAAACAGGAATGAACATCTAGTCAATTACATCTTACTCTTAATCCGCACCTCGAATCTTTTAATCACATACGCGCATTACAGCATCAATAGTCCCTTAGAGTTCCACTGTCCATAGTACACTCTAAGGAGGTCCTATAATTATCTTCCAACCCTCACCTAGCGAAGCGATTGCCTTCGCATTTCCGTAGAACCACTCCGAAGTCATTACAAGTATACCGGTTGGATTTCCGAATATTCAGCTCTCCTCAGCACCTATAAGTCATCACCTACCACTTCCTCTCACCTACATGAATCTATCTCTCAATAATGCAGTATTTCATAACCCGCTTTGCGAATTCACACGTCGCATTTCCATAGCTATACCGTGAAGCTCATATGCTCATGCTTATCACTAATCCAGGTCCTCCCAGCATTCAGCCACCGATCACCTTATCCCACCAACACGAAATGATGCATTGGTCGAGAATGCAGCATGACGTTGAATCTATCGCGAATTAATACTTAGTACTTTCATAAACCCCGTGCAAATTTCATATCAGTCCGATTCCCACAATCCTAGGCCCGGTCAGCACTCCCCCACCCATCCCATCCCACTATCACGAAACAACACCTTGTTATAGAAATCAGCATGCTATCGAACGCGTCTCGAATATATTCTTCGCGTCTGTATAAAACGCAAATCTCCGATCGTTGCGTTTCTCACATTCCTAGTTCACAACACCCTCAGCCCTCACATGTACGTATGCCACCTCTCCCAATCTCACGCCTTTCTCAAAGACACACTATATACTCTCCTGCGTCGCGAACCTAAATAATGTAATTGGATATTATCATCGCGATATATCACCCCACTATGCACGCGATCTCAATGCTGAGTGGCCATGTTCCTCAATGCCAACCTCTCCGAGCCACGCCGCGTCATCAAGACAACATGCTTAATCCACAACTAGAATCAGCTAATTTATTCCAAGCATAGACATGATTCATTGCCCCCCGAGTAGAATTGAAGTCGACGCCCCGCTCCACCCCAGACTTAAAATTCGAACTCTCCAATTCCCTTTCTCCTTCTCTTCATCCCACCTCTTAAACAAACACTCTTCATCCAGTAAACTTTTGCTCTCCCGATAGAACCGGCATTTCAGTCTCTTCTGTTTTACCCATCATAAATTCTGCATCACAATCGAAGTCCACGTCCCAACTCAGACTTTAAAATTCAACCACTCTCATCTAATCCATCCTTTTTTTTGTTCCATCCAACTTCATGTGCTAGCACCCTTCGGTCATAATAATCTCCCTCACTTGATCTAGCCGGCCGTCATATCTCGTATCCACCATTTATCCTGCTTGGCAACCTCAGTCTCCTCCTAATCCTCGCATCCGAAACCGATTCTCCCACTCATCCACTCTCTTGCTTTCTTAGCGAAAATCATTAATTCAAAGCAGTCCTCCTCGCTCATCAGAAGTCATTTTTCTCCACTTCCATTTCCACCACACACCAGTCACGCAGCGCATGTTCCAAGCTTACCCGGCAAGTCCGACCCACCCTCGCACCTCGATCCACCAGCACTTCCTTACTCCCTTTCCCCAATATCCAAATACTTTTACTTTTCGATGTCATCCTTTCCATGTTCCTGATATCTTAGCTTTTTAGCCGTAGGCCTATATGAGTTCGTCAACGCCGGTGACGTTCGTCCTGGCTATCACAGCATTCCTACTACCAACGCTTAGCCTCTAAGTTCCCCTTTGGCCTGACTAACCACCAGTTTCGTTATCCTAGGTCTACTCGATGCAGTGTTGCTTAGCCCTTCTCCTATCCAAGGTCATAAATGACGATATAGCATAGTGCGATTTTTTGTCCGACATATTTTCTTTTATCCTTGGTATACTTAAGCATGTGCGAACCGAAAGGTAATGCGCTTCGAGGCACCTAGAAGACGATACGTTGTCAAATTTTCCCGTCGTTGGGGCTTGATGTATGAGGGCGGAGAGGAGAAGATTATAAGGTTTGCTGCTCCGAGTGGTGAGAATGGTTGTCGAGGAAAGTTGACTGAGGTTATCAGTGGCAGTAGAGAATTTGAAGATTGATAAATCGTTATAGAAGTATGTCGGTTGGTTGAATGGAATTGAGAGAGTTGATGACTGTGGTAATTTCGAAGAGGTGTCGCGAGGTCAGAATTAGAGAGAGGGGATGTGAGGTTCGAAGGGTCTTAAGACTTGATAGTATCGATAAAGGAGTCTGCAGTGCGAGGTTGAAGTACTGCTGAGGTTTGAGCAGAGGGAGGGAAGCGTAGCTGCTAAAGACACGGGGTGGATCGATGTCAGATAAGTAGAGGAGGGGAAAGTCGGCGTGGACTCGAGCGGAGGAGAGAGGGAAGGGATGGATATATTTGGTTGGGAGGAAAAATGGTACGGCAGAAGTGGTGTGATTAGTGAACTGGGCTGCAGGAGATTTCTAAGCCATTTTGTGGTTCATGAAGTTGGGTGTGGAGGAGTGTTTAAGACCGATGTGAGGGAGTGGAGCAGAGCTTAAAAGTGGATTGAATAAGGTAAGTAGGAGATGTTATTCTGAAGTGACTGAGAAGTGACTGATGGTACACTAAGAAGAGGGAAGAAGGGATTAACAGGGAGGGAAGAAGAGAAAAGTAAGGCAGTAAGGGAGGGTAGCGGATCAGTCGAGGAGCAGGAGACCTCATCCTATATAGAGTATCCAGTCAGTCGATACGTTTTGCTTTGGGGGCCAATGTTTAGGCAGACGGCAGTGACGTGATAAAAGCCAAGGCTGATCCTGATCCTTCGGGTCCTGATAAGGAATAAGAGGGAGAGATGTTCTTCCGTCTAGACTGTCCACTGTAGGGTGGGAATATGGCTTGATTGGCAAGTAGAGGTTGTGTGATAGATGAGAGGTGACTCCGGGAGGCCGCAAAAGACAGAGCACGCGAATTCAGGTGGTTTGAAGTTGTATTGTCTCTGGTACGCCGACTACGAGAAAGGCAAAGGTCAGTTGGCAAGGCAGAAATTGGCTGGGCATAGCGAAAGGCCGGAGCGTGGTGAGTGTGATTGGAAATAGTATTTCTAGGGAAATGAAGATCTGGCTGGGGATGAAGACGGAGAAGAATAAAAGAAGACTGGAGTACCAATATATGATGCCGCCGTGCATACAGCAGTGGTTGGGTGTATGAGCTTGAACAGTTGTCTGAGGTTGGGGCCTTGAAGGCGGCCGCGCAATATAACCAGTAAGGGAGGCGAGTGGGTATTGGCTGTAACAGTTCGTACACGCGGTTGTCACGAGGGAGAATGAGCGATTTAAGCCGAGTAAAGATAGCTTCCGGAGTTCTCTTGATTTGTAAAGCGGAAGTATCCGGAATGGCCCGGCGTGAGGGATTTTCTCGGTCTTTGTCTGCGCGGAGGAACTGGGGTATGAGGGAGCAATGATTGACTCACGAAAGCTTAATTTAACCTCGAAAAGCACAGTGGCGATTATCGTCAGAAAGTCATTGTCCTTGACTTCGAATAATGAGGAATTTTGAAGACAGGTGAGTGTTGCTATTGCCTTTTCAGGCTATGTAAAGCTTCTGAGGGGTGAACGAGTGAAATGATGACCAGGTGCGGCGGCCTTACGAGAGTTCTTCGCAGGGAGTATTTGCGGCGATTGGATGTTAGACAATCTAGGTATGGGTACACAGCCAAGAAGATTATGAATTCTGCGGTGCCTGAGGGCATTGGAAGTGAACAGTGGGTAGTGTTGGGCTGTTCATGACTGAACCAAGTATCTCTATATGCAGGAACGGATTACCTGCGTCAATCAGCAGAGGAAGGGAGGATGCTTGAATAAAATTGTGGTATGGGTTAGAGATAACGATGCACATCTCGACGAGGGAATTTCAGCCAGGGGCTTGGATCAACGTGCAAACATTGCTCCGTGCCATGTGCAGCCGGCAATCCACGTCGAAGTGTCCAAATAGATGTACATACATCTGCAAGTGCATTCAAGGGGCGGTTTAGGAAGGCAACAGGTACTCAGTGGATAAAGGCAGTTATATGCAAGGCGGGAAGAGGGAATGAAGGAGAGACTGTAAAGTAGGAATATATTGAGAAGCGTGAACCAAGGATATAGAAATAGCCAGGCACCCATGCATATACGAAGGGATAATATTACGGGCTGTCGATGTCCAGCTCCTGTCGCGCAGTCAGCAAAAGCTTTTGCAAAAGCCGTCCCAAGCGCGTAAAGGTAGGTTGGGAGAGAATAGCACGGCAACATCACAGCAAGTCTAGATTATCATGTAGGGTCAAAAGGTTATTAAGAATAGGGCGTATTTAGGTGCGTGCTAATAGAGGAAATCTAGGGTATCACAGAATAGGAGAGCGCCAAAACAAACACAAAGCACCCAGAGGACAGGCCCGAATGCCTACGACCTCGTAGCCCGGCTCCGTCTTGGGCGCCGGGAGATCCTGCCTGAGGACCCAGCATCATTTTCCCTCATCATCTTCTCCACCACTGACCCCCACTCATAATGGCCTACATCGCCCCTATGTACCGTGCAGGGGCTCATTTTTAGAGGGAGGAACCAGTCTATCCAGGAATCGCCCATGATAGACTTGATGTTTGCCAGGGTACCCAAATCCCAGGGCCGTTCGCCGGGATTGGTCTGGAGGACGATATATGAGCGGGAAGGGGTTCGCTGGATTTCACAGAGGGCGTTTGGACTAGCGGTAGCCGTGTCTGAGGGGCTTCGTAGGAGAGCGATATTATAGGTTGCGACGTCTTTGTTTAGGGATTCGACGGTGGTGATGTTGATGGCGATGTGGTAGAAGGAGGTGACGAACATGCCGAAGCAGAATAGGAAGAAGAAGCCCGCGAGGGCAAGAGCGACTATCCAGGTTGCGGGGAGTTTGTGGAGCTGCACTGGTGTTAGCTTCTGATTCGGGGCAAGAGGGAAGGCGGGACCGGTGCAGAGTGGGGAATTACTCACGTATTTGACGTGCTCAGCAGAGAAAACAGATAGGGTCACGACGACGAAGCAGAGGTATAGGGAGCCGTAGAATAGGAATTGAATGAAGAATTTATGAGTAGTTTCAGAGATCATGCCGCCAGCATAGGGACAGAAATGGTCCATCCTCCTCACACAGCGATCAATGGCACTCGCGTGATGGGTTCTATCAGGTTTGTAGCAGCAGCATCTTTCGCACCAGTTCGGGTTGCCTTGATAGTCGCAGGTGAAAGCATCGAGACAATCAAAGTCTTTTGTGGAGGCAGCCACCTTTTCGGTCGACTCGCCGAACGGGATCAACCCGGGATTTATCCACATGACTTGTATGAGACGGAAAAAGGAGACAGCCATGATGAAGAGCAGGACAAAGTAGACAATAACTAGGGCAATGGCGGTGGCTTTTCTAGGGTGTATGTCGGCAGCTTGTAGGTCTGAGGAAGGGTTGAGAAGGTAGTATATGCAGAGGAGGACGACGAGGACATAGGTAGCGTAGCCCACTGCACCAGCTTCTATTAGGGGCATTATGATGGCGCAGTATCGATTGGCGGACTGTAGGATTTCATTTTGGCGCTCCTCAGAGATCGCCATTGTGTCGGAACGTAGAGTGGTGCGCGGTGTTTGTAGGCAGCGAAATCGGGTTCGGAGAGTTGTAGGCAAGTGGACAGCGGTTGATGGGTTAATCTGAGGGCACAGGTGGATAGTTATTTCTACACCAATTGGGGTGTGTAGGTTCTAGAGTATCGGTGGTGCCGCTGAAGGTATAGGGCGGGTTGCAGAGGATTTGGGGCGTGGATGGAAGACCGGTAGTTTGAAAGCTGTCGACCGCAAGCCGAGGCTCGATCGGCCGTCAGCAATGGACGAGTGAAGTCTGGATGATGGCGGGCAAATTTTGGGTATGTTCACCATCGAATACCGAGAAGTTGTTCCGTTCGATACGTGCTGTGAGTACATGGAAGATTCGGATGGCTGCGGTTCAAACTTGAGCATAGCCAGCGCGGCGCGCACACGTGACGTAATTGTATCGGCTTGTCACGGGTCTACGAGAAAAGCAAAAATATCCGACTTCAACTATCAGATCTCATCACCAGTTCACCGAACGACTGCAAACCTGAAGGTCGCCATCAATTCATCATCAATCTTCCATCCCGTGCTCATCTACGCAGAATTGACGGACCGGAGCTATGCGGGTGCGGGTAAGCAAGCACCGAGTTGTACGTCCCGCATGACCAGTTGGGCGCGCCCAAAAACGTACTTCGAACCCCACCTCAAACTTCTCTGCTCCTTCTTTATCTTCAGTCTTCTCTCTTCTTCATGCCTCTCCACGGCCTGAGGCAGACACACTTGCTACGTATCGTGATACCGTTTCATTTATTTCCTCACTATTCCAGCCCCAAATTGCCTAGTTTGCCGGATATGGTAAAAAAGGCAAACGTACTAATGCTCATCCAGTGACCGGATTTCGCAGCCTTCCAGCAATTAGCCTTTTGTGGCCTCAGCCTGACCCATTGTTCGCGAGTCCCCCCGATCTTACTGCCAGCTCATACGCGTCCGCCGCAGACCTTCACTCGATTCAGTCCAGAATGTGCTCAGATGGCATGAATTGGCACGCCACGGTGGAAGTGAGGCGGAGGCGGAACAACATTATATTCGTACGCGGACACATGAGGCTCTTCTCTTGACCGTCTATATAACCGCTAAGCCCACTCATTCCAGCTGGCTTCCGAAGAACTGCCTCTCACCGAGCCCCAAAACTAGCCCGTCGGCGGACTGTAAGGCTGTTTCATAGTTTCTCAAGGCATTCACAGGCATGGCCTCACAGTCAGTGCTCACAGTGAAGGCTGCCTATGCTAGGACTCACCTGATTTCCGGTGTGAGAACCAAGAGTCAGTATGCTACGCGCTCATCACACTCGGCAGAGTTCTGACCTAACGTAGGAGATACGATATTACGTATCTGCATACCCCCGAAAGCTCATTCGCCAGCCTGCTGATATCCTCCTATCTGCCACGATTTGTGCCCCATCACAACGAGACGGATGAACACAATATTCGGACAAAATGGGTGACTTCTGTGCCCTAGCCAGGAGGATTACCGTGGAGCTTGGTTGATGTCCTACAGTGAACAGGTCTGCCTCGGTCAAAGCATTGCTCTTCGCCGACGGCATCCGATAGACCGCCATTTGGAGGTGGCTCCACCCAATCGGCCTCTTATGTGGACGTAATCAAATAATCGGGAAGCGGGCAAAGGCCCCAAGGCAGAAGGCCTCCCCAAACGACCTACACTTCGTACTGCCGTCCTACTTCGCAGCCTGTCCCTCGAAAATCCAATTTTAGGTAAAAGGTATGGCGTTTGCTCTGCCACAAGCCGCGGCACTCAACGAGAGATTCCTTTTTGTGTGCTCATTGGTCTCTGAACTATTGATCTGTTCGTCGTCTTCTGCCACTGTCCAAGCCACATCGTCCTTCAAATGTAAATTTTCGTATCCTTGCAATTTGCATTCCAGACTCGCCTAATATTATACATTCTTCTCAAGTACACTATTCTTTTCTGCACATCGCGCACACTTTTGGCCGTGAACATCAACAGCTCTAGGATCTCCCTTGTGACCGTGGCAATGGGGAAGGACCCGAGCACAGAAACGCGGGATTTCGACAAGGGTCTGATCATTGGGTCCAGCCTTACGATGTTGGTATGTACCACGACACCGCAGCGTCGGTTTTTGATTACTTCTGCTTTCAGCCCGGTTTACAATATCTGATGTAATTGGGCAGGCTACGCACCATATCAGCTTTGTCGCCACATACGCTCGCTTTTTTGTGTGGGGACCATGTAAGGGGATTTGGCACCAAGGCAAAAAAGGCAAACTTTTTATTTTCATCCGGTGAGCACGCCTAATTAAAGTGCGGGTCTGAGTTACCTTTGCAAGGGTTTGGCTAAACTAAAGTGCAAACCTGCTACCGGCTTCCAAATTTGTTCTCGTGGGCTAACACTCACATATTGATCCAATAGGCATATTCGCCTATCAGATTCAAAAACGCAGATGTTCCATCAACACGTTCCAGGTCCGCGCTCTCACGTTCCTTCTTCGTTACTGCGGTGTGGCGTTCATGGACGAAAGCTACGCTCCATCAGGAAGATCTTTAGCTGTTTCGCACTGGAGGCGGCCTACTCCCAGCCCAAGCTCTCATACTATGAACGAACTCTCTCGTTTCGTTTGTGGACGCTGTGACCTCTTTCATCCCTTCGGACATGACTGCTTTCGACCTGCCCACCGTTGTCCCCCACATCCTTCAGTCACAATCTCATGCTCTCCTCCAACGGCACAGCGGCCTGATCATCTCCCCATCACCGCCGCGGTGGCCTGCGCCCTCTCGCCCTCAGCTTGAGTGGAGTTGCGGACATGGCTCATCCCATTGCCTTGTGTCCTAGACATCCAGGAAGGGATACGAGTTGGGTGGAAGGAAGACATGGCTGTGCTCACAACGATGCCTATATAAGATTACGCCCTCCAGTAATGGCACTCCTGGGCCAGAGAACATCGCTGTCCTTCGCCTTCTACTTCGTTCGAAACGGTCTCAACCATCCCGCTGCGAGAAACTGCCCAATTTCTGCACTTTTGACTCCTTTTATACGCCGTCATGCAGGCCTTATCGACCCTACGCTTTCCAAAAGGCCGAGAGCTATGCTCCCTCCACACAACCTGCCAGGCTTATAAAGTCTCCTCGCCTTTGGCCACTCTCAACACAGAGCCTATATTCCCGCTGGGGAAAGTCGACCCACAGCTCATATCTTTCGACACCAACCATCCTGCGTCTGCTCCACTCCTTGGGAGTCCTAGTTCTGATTCGGGTTCTATTCCAAGCTGCTTGCATCCACAACAATCTGACGCTTCCCTCTATGGGGAGATCCCACTAGATGGACCTGAGACAACCGTTTGGTACTGTGGGAGTTGCGGCGATGGCCCCATAGGAATATGGAACCCCGTATGCAACTGCGGTCACAAAAAGGACGGCTGCTGCAACGTCCAGACGACCTAGACAAAGTATGTTCTGAGCAAATTTGCGAGGTTATACGGAACTGACACATCGAAGTACCTGGCACCAGCAGCATACACATCCTTCCCTGCGACGACTTTGGCTCTTCCCTGATTCGATATTCATCAACAGAGTCACCTAGCCTATTCTCGCTCAACTTTCCATATTCCACAATCTCCCTTACACCCAACCCACATTCTTTTAAATTCGGTCTCGCTTTTTGAACACCTTGACTTTATTTGGAATTTGGGTTTTGGACTATACGTTTCCTATGATTCCCTTCTCAGCATTCGGGATGCTTCTGTTTTTTAACAATTGCCGAACTTCAAATTTCACGGCAATTAGGTGGAGGTCTATATCCGGCATTTTCAGCGAGCAAAGCATCCGTTGGCGCATTTGCTGTTATTAGATCACCAGTGGCCTGCTTAGCGGCAGGCCAGCCTCCCCAAGGAGGAATACCCCATTGTTGAACAATCACTCTTTCTCATCCCTTTGAAGAGCCCGTATTTCTAGATTTGAGTGCTTTGGTCAAAATTCGTGTTCTTGCCAGCTCCATTTTGTGAAGATGCAAACTTCCGTTTCCTACTTCTCCAAAAACCGATTAATCTTGGAATCCCGAAGCAATTTGCGGTACCTGGGAACATTGCGCTGGTTACACACCATTACACGAGATTGAGGCTTATCCGCATTGCATATGCGTGGATTTCAAACCCAGCATTATGGTGGTGTGGGGCTTATCTATGTGTGACTGTAGGTATGTGCGAGCCACCTCCAGATCCAGCAGCGCTATGATGGGTGGTGTCTTCGGACACATGTTCGGCCGTCTTATGGAACCTAGGCTGATTCATTCTTGATAGGCTCCCTGTTGGCTGGGACGAAAGGTTTCCACCAACAAACCACAGTCCTTCGTGAATTACATAGAAATTACCTCGGAGATTCCTTCAACTGCCTGACCAAGCCCTTATGGTACCTGAGGACTTCGAAAATGATGCCTAAGTGTGGATATATCACGTTGGTTGTGAAGGGGTTAAGCACATAACCCGGATTCAGAGCGCTTCGCCTCCAAATGTCACTCTTTCAATGCTCAAACAGGTTCCAAGCATCCTGGAGCCATTTCATCCTCCTACACTCGGTAATATCACACCTTCTCACCCTATGAATAATAGTTTTCGGGAAAATCTCACCTCTACGTTCTCTCCTGGCGAGTTCGGAGAAGCCGCGATATTGGACGACGCCCTTCGCCTTAATCGAATCAACATTGGCATCTAGTGTGCGGCCTCATATTGAGGGCTACGGGGCGACATCACGAGGAGGAGGTTCCGGCCTGCTAACGGCCTGCTAACGGCCTGCTAATGGCCTGCAGGTTCGACACCATGGCTTAGACAGGTCCTCCACACCCCTCCCTTCCTCCTTGAGCTAATCATAAAGAGAAGGGCTCACGCTCTTCTTTTTTTTTTTTTTTCAATTTATCACAAGCTCCTCAAAGTTTGGAATCCAACAAACAAATATCGTCTTTCTCCCACTTCGTTCTACACTTGCACACGTATCCTGCTTTTCACTTCTTCAGAATGTCCTGGTATTGCTGCAATTGTGGACATGGCCCACAAAACGATGCCATTGATACTGGCTGCCCGAGTTGCTACCACACTTGGTGCAAAGGCTGCAACAAAGAATCCATGCAATACGCCGCGGATTCGGATGGAAAAGAGCTACAGATAGAGTGCGAGGATGTCTCTCGAGATACCGCCACGACGGCGAAGAACCGACTTCCATCTACGACACTCGCTATCGGTCATCGTGACAATGCCACGGCTCTCTCACCCACATTCCTCATCAGCCAAGGTGTCAAAGTGGTCACACCTTTTCCCAACTCGCTTCCTCATTACTCTATACCCCTGACTCAAGTCGAACTTCGCTGCGGCAATCACACTGAGTCTCACGCCTACCAATTTGGTGCGCCAGTGAATAGAGGGCAAGTCTATTATGTATGGTACTGTTGTCGGTGTGGAGATGGGCCTTATAACACCAGCACCAACGCGGGTTGTGCTTGCTGTACTGGAGGACATTGGAGATGCCGTGATTGCACGGTAGAAGCTGTGAAATGTTAACTATGAGTTTTTCATTATACTGTTCAAAGGCGTGGTCTGCGCGGAAAATTCTTCCCATTATGGGATTTTAAACTTTACCAGCACTATAGAACAATCATAAATATTAACACTCCAGGAGCCCAGAAATGCGGATATTCATGTCTTCCACGAGTTTACCGAGATGACCTGAATCAAATGCTGAGAATGAGGCTTGCCCTTGCGTGAATGGTGGAGTGGTGCTGACCGGACTAAATGCAGGTACAATCCCAGCCCACCCACCCAGCAGGAATAATTGACTTCAGCTGTGGCTCCCAACGTAATGATCCATCCCCTTTCAATCCTTGGATGCTACTTTTCACCTTCATTGGGCTTATTTTGATTCCCTAATAGTAGACTTGAGTCATATGGCACCATTCACCGGCCCGTTCTAGAGCTTGCGTGCGAGTTATGTTAGGATATGCTTGCCCGGGACCCCCGTGCCTTGAGGCCACAGAAGGCCGGATAGGCCGTTAAAACAGCCTTACATCTAACTAAATCTCTCTACCATCCTCCCAAAAAGCTCGTTGGTCCCATAGGCTCGTCCCCATGAGCCCTCAGTCTCCACTGAAAATCCTGCCTTGTGCCTTTATACCTGTTCTCACATCTTTCATTTCCTCCTGATCCCTCGGTCATTATATAGAGCCCTACGAATGAAATGTCAGTTTGCGCATCCACAGAGTTTTGCGCTCCCCCAAGCGTTCCCGAACCCATGCGCCGCCCCGAGAACCACGCCCGCACGCTCGCCCTTTCATCACTCACCGTGCGAATAGGCGGCCTCAGTCACTGGCCCGCAATCTACCCATGAGTTGCCTGGTTGCCTTCTGAAAGAACTCCCTGAGGAGAAAATTTTATGGCTGTGTCGCGCGTCCTTCTGGTCCTCCGAACTCAAGCATCTCACATAAAGAGGGCAGATTGATTCATTCATATCAGCTTGATTTGAACTTCTATTCCCTCAATCCTCCAAATCCTCCAAATCCTCCCGCCCTCAAAAACGTATATACATCAAACGTCACCCGTAATTTAGTTCTACACTCTTTAACTTCCTCCACTCGCGATCTCTGAACCGCATTCATCATGTCAGCCATTTGGTATTGCTGCTCGTGCAATGACGGCGGAATGAGCGTGGCGAACAACGTCAAATGCACTTCCTGCAATCATACACGGTGTGGTAGCTGCTCAGTTGAATCTGGAGATTGGCGGTCCCTGTCACAAGTTGAAAGATCCTCTCCTCCAAATACCCTTACGGCCTCCTTTTGCGATACAGACTCGGCTTCCATCTCAATTTGCAGGACCACGACTGGCATGACGGAAGCTCCTTCCCCCATCCTTCGGTTTTTTCTCCCCTCCGCTCCTCATTCGCAACTTTCGATCGCATCGCTACCTTCCTATATTCACGAAGATGAGGCACACAGAGCGGACCCAGTAGACGGAGAAGAAAAAACACATATCTGGCGCTGTTGCGAGTGTGGATATGGTCAAAACAGCTACACGTATGATGCCGGTTGCTCCAATTGCTGCAACCAT
This sequence comes from Zopfia rhizophila CBS 207.26, assembly GCA_010093925.1. Lineage (NCBI taxonomy): Eukaryota > Fungi > Ascomycota > Dothideomycetes > Zopfiaceae > Zopfia > Zopfia rhizophila. The sequence goes on along the minus strand of ML994725.1, from coordinate 170,793 downwards.
AGCCGATGCTCTCGATGCGTTGTTCAGGAAGTACCGATAAGGAAGTAGAGCATGATGGTGCTACAACAAAGGAAATGGAGTTGTGGATGCATCTGTTAGCACTTACACGCCTTCGCTTTCCCTCACTTTACTGACCTTCACCCAGACTTCCGCTGATCGCCCATATTGGTTTGGAGGGAGACTGTTACATATCCTCTTTGTCTTTAGCGTTTTCATCTTTGTACTCTCCCTTATCACCATGGACTACCATATCTTCTTCCTCACTTTATTCCATCTGCTTCTTATTTCTTTCCCTCTTGGATTTCTCAGCTCAATCATATACCCTTCTTGTCAAGTTTTCTAGCAGCATTGCTTGGGAGGCTTTCTTTGTTGCATCATCGCATCCGCGTTCCTGCACGGAGCTAGACTTCAGGTGTATCGTTCTCCTCTTGGAACCTCTTCAGTGAGGAGATACGCCGCTTCCACTCCTTCACCTACTTTATTTAATAGTAATACATTCCTTCTTCTAAGCTTACTCTGAAGCTTAAGCTCATGCCCAATACATCAAACCTTGATTCACGCCCTAAGTAACCTTGATTTGCCAGGCGCAGCGCTTTGTACACACCTTGCGAGGAGGTTGAAGCTTAGCTACATTCCTACCGAGCCTGTGCGCCCCGGGGGCCAGGGCGGCATCCATGCTGACCATAAGCTTTTGCCTTGATACCGAAACAAAAACCTCGGATGTGGCGTGCGCCGTGCAGAGAAATGCGCTTGGGCTTGCAATATGCGACAAACCGTTCTGTCGGCCATATTTTCATCACTATTTTCTCTGAGATGAGATAAATTCGAATGCGCAAGCTGGCGTTGTTCGCAGACTGATGGTATTCCGGTGGAGGATGAAGGACCAGCACGTCAAAGGGCGAGAACCTGCGCGGTTTCTCAGCTCACCGCTCCACCGAGAACTGCTGCCTACGCGCACCTCGACGTGACGTTAGCAACATTTACAATTCCTTCTTTCCTCACTTTCTTGCCTTCTTGCGCGTCCGGCTTAGATTTTGATGGTTTTGGAAAGGAAATGACGTTGACTTTAAGCTTAAGGCCAGCCACCCACAAACTCAATGATCGCAGGCATGCCCTTGCGTCTGCCACGATGTTGCCACGCCTTGTTTAATCAAATTAACAGCCTCACGCCGGGTATTTGGGTACTTTGAGGCACGACGGGCGGAGGGTTCATGCATGCATTTGTGGCATGGTTGATGTCTTGCTTTGCTCTCGACGAACAGGACGGACAAGGCGTCCTTGGCGATTTGACAGTGGATGGAGATGTCCCAGATCTTATCTGTCTGAACATACCTTTTGCAGTAAATTATAAAGCCATCGATCGCTGATTGCAAATGACTATCAAGGGGAGGCTTGGCATTTATCCTCCCCCTCCACCCCACCTCGCTTCCCCCCTCATGCAACTTCTTCGGCACCGCCGAGAGACAGCGTTTTCTCTTACTCTAAAATACGTTCCCTCTGCTCTTGACTCACAATCTAGCTGATTCTAACTTTAACCTACCAGCCACTACGTCGCTGACTGTGGTCCTGCATGTGGGGCTCACGCCCTCGCCCTTATGACTTCACCTTTTGCCCTGGCATCCCACCCCATCCGCACTGCATTCTCCTTCGTCACCGGATCCATCCACACCTTTCAGCTTTCATGCACCCATGAAGGGCGACACACCGAAACGACCTTCCCTCCAAATCAGCCTCGTCCCACTGCCCCAAGCCATATCCCGCCGCTCCGGCACCCTCATCACAATGCCCTGCGCGTATGACAGCTGAGGCTTGCAGCCAAATCCTGAGCGCGATCCTCTGCCACCATTACGCCACTCTATGCCAGATGGAAGCCTGGACTGGCCGATTTTGAATGCTATGGTTTGATCTGTTTGGCGTGGAAAGGCGTATTCAGTGACGCAAGCAGAACCTGGTAGGGCGGGTTTCATGCCTCACCGGGCTGCGGATTGGCTCACCGCTACTCGTCCTTCTCCTCTCTTTTCTCCTTAGGTGTCTGGATTGGGAAATATGCGGCTGAGAACGCCCAATTGGGGTTTCATGGCTGGGTTGGGGGTAGGTATCAGGAAACAGGGGATGTCGGATGTCGGAGCCAGCCGATGCCTGGATTGCATGAAGGGGGGTTGGGGAGAAGGACCAAAGAGACAGGGAAGAGGGTAGGCAGCAAAGATATCCCGGGTGAGGTACATGGGGTGTAACACTGTCCGCACACTCTACTTGTCATGTGTCGAGCCAGATGCCCAAGGAGAGGAGAGAGGTTTTGCATCCGCAAATGCGAAGAATGCGAATATCTATTTTTGTTGAACGTTCGTTTGATACAGATCATGTTACAGTTGCGCTGTAATCGTACTGATACAGAGAGATGCCAATATGCTTCGATGCGTCAATCCTGGTACACAGTTGAAGGCCGCTTTTGGTATGCCAAGTCCTATAACCTCTCCTCATGTAGATCGCATTAAAGCCCAAAGACATGTGACAGCAGAGCATTCCCTGCTATGCTCCTCTCTCCCTGACGCCCGTATCTTCTTGTCTTCATCGCTAAAATCATTATCTCTATCCCCCACTCCACACCCCCCATCCCATTCCATATATCCCTTTCCCATCCTATATCTCCTCTCAAATATTATATCTTTCCATTCCCAACTCCTATACCCTACTTCCCCTCCCCACCCCCGCCATCCTCATCCCCCCTCGTCTCCCTAATCCCCTTATACGGCCGTCCCGCATAAAGCATATACCCCTTCTCCTCAATCGACCCCTCCTTATCATCCTTATCCTCTCCAGCACCTCCAGCACCTCCAGCACCTCCAACACTTCCGAGCTTTCCACCCTCGAGTTCGCGAGATACGGCGATGGGCCGGTTGCCCCGGAACCGCTTGCGCATATCTATGAGGCCTTTTTTGCATTCTGCGTACCCTTTCTGCAGCTGTTGGCATTGGTTTGGGAGAGAGTATTTTAGGGGGGGTCGAAGACAGTCACCGGGGGAGTGGCGTTCGATCATGATGCAGTCTGAGTTTTGCAGGCAGAATGCCAATGCTGCTCCTGTGGTTGATTCATTAGCTGATTATTGTATTCATTTGAGAGCCAGTGTAGGTTCAATGGTTTTATATTGGCACTGTGGTGCTGTGGAGAAGGGGATGCTTACGGATATCTTTGCACGACTGCGGCATGATTCTTGAGTTTTTCTCAATTGAGATTCAGTAATTGTCAGCGGTTCATTGGATGACTTGATGTTGTGATGTGATGTCGAAGTTTCGGTTGCAAAAGCTGCACAGAGATTCCGCAGTGCCAAGCCCGCGGAGTGGAAAGGGCTCGTGTTGGGGTCGGTTAGGTCCATCACATGCTGAAACTGAGCAACATTCTTCCCCAACTCAACAATAGACGAATATGCATTCACTTTCACCGTCATATTCTCCTCTTCTTCTTTCTTCAGCGTTCGGGTACTATCCAAGTGAAGGAATGGCCAATTGGAGACCGCCGCTGGCCGCTCCTTGAACAATTCCCGTAATCTCAACGGGGCATCCCCAACCACCCACAGTCGGCAGCAGCTCGCAGGACCAACAAGGAGACATACCCTCCTCAGCTCTTGGACCCCTTCTAGGCGAATCTACTCTACACTTAGAATAACATGGGGGTACACATCCCCTTCCTCGGCCGCCTGCACATCCGGCAGTACTTCGCCCTCCTCATCTCCGTCATCCTAATCGTCCTCGAATCCGTTCTCGCTATCATTACCCTCGCCCTCCCCACCCCCATAATCCGCTTCTGCTACAGAGTCACCCGTCGTCTCTTCAACTACCTCTCCTCCCCCTCATCTCGCCGCAACCGCCAGAAGAAGAAAGGCGTCTGGTCCTCGATTGCCAACGCCTCGGACTTCACGGAGCTGTGCGAGCTATATGGATATTATGCGGAAGAGCATATAGTGCAGACGGGGGATGGATATTTATTAGGACTGCATCGGCTGGGGTGGAAGAGGGGAGAAGAGGATATTCGGGTCAATGCAGGAGAGGGTAAGGGTGGGGTTAAGAAAAGGGTAGTTTATTTGCACCATGGGTTGCTTATGAATAGTGAGGTGTGGGTGTGCTTGACGGAGAGAGAGAGATGTTTACCTTTTGAGCTTGTGGAGAGAGGGTATGATGTTTGGGTGGGTGCATATTCATCTTCTGCGGTTTCCTGCATGACCTCTTTTACACATACTAACATTGATTAGCTTGGGAACAACAGAGGAAATAAGTACTCGAAGAAATGCGTTCACAATGCACCCACATCTACCTCATTCTGGAACTTCAGCATGGATCAGTTCGCGTTCCACGATATCCCCGATTCCATTGCATATATTTTGAGCACCACTCATCAACCCTCTCTGTCATACATTGGCTTCTCTCAAGGGACTGCGCAAGCATTTGCGACTCTATCCATCCATCCAACGCTCAACGACAAAGTCAATGTGTTCATCGCTCTCGCTCCGGCTATGTCTCCGAAGGGACTGATGTCTCCAATTGTGGACTCCTTTGTGAAGGCCTCCCCTGACGTCCTCTTCCTAGCCTTTGGTCGCCGGGCCATTCTAGCTTCCACCACAATGTGGCAATCCATCTTGTATGCGCCTATCTTCGTGCGTCTGATCGATATGTCACTGAAATTCCTATTTGGGTGGACTGGCAACAACATCACGCCCCATCAAAAGCTCGCCTCCTACCCGCATCTCTACTCCTTCACGTCAACTAAGAGTGTTGTTCATTGGTTCCAGATCATACGGAACGGTGTCTTCCAAATGTATGACGATGAAGCACCAAACCCTATTACTTCCAACCGAGCCAAATACTACAAGGTCGCTAAGTTCCCCACTAAGAATATCAAGACCCCAATCGTCCTTGTTTACGGAGGGTCAGATAGCTTGGTGGATATCAACGTCATGCTGAAGGAGCTTCCCCGACACACAGTCGCGAAAGAGATTCCTCATTATGAACATTTGGACTTCCTCTGGGCCTCTTCCGTCGACCAACTTGTCTTTCCACACGTTTTTGACGCACTGAACGATTATGCCGGAGCCGGCACGTTAGAGTCTGACCTTCGTGTAGAAAAGCGGTTCTCGTCACCAGCTCGCTACCGTGGACTCCTTCCCGAATCAGGAGCCTTGTCAGGTCAAGAGGGTGACGACGCAGGTGACGAAAGCTCTTCCAGCCCCGCCCTGCTAAGAGCAAAGAAGGTCAGCCAAAACACTTCTAAATTATCCTGGTCCGATACGCCAGATATTTCGGGCCCTCGACCGCAGACACCGGCATCACAGATGTCGAAAATCCCACACCCGGCTTCAAGTTACGCTGCAGCTGTCTCAGACCGTCAACATTCGATCAATCATCCTACAACCACATTCCCTCCAGCGCAGAAAGTCCCGGTCCGTGCTCGCGATTCTCCGGCAGCTTCTGCCGACGCCTCACAGATTACCGCTCGATCATCTACTAGCAGACCGGAAGGGTGGTGGAGCTCAGACGAAGTTGCGGGTACAGAACACAGCGATCCAAGTTCACCTGTGATTCAAAGAAATCCGAGTAGTCAGAGTTTTGAGTCGCAGCGCAGTTGGCAGGGAAGCGTTTTCGGGGAGAGGGGAATTAGTTTAGGAGTCGGAAAGGCGGTTAGTGGGATTGTTGGGGGTTTAGGGCGGGGAGAGGCTAGTGGGAGTGGGAAGGAGACTGGAGACGGGGTGAATGAAGGAAAGCAGAAAAAGAAGAGATCTAGGAGAAAGGCGCCGGGTGGGGAGGACGGTGCGGGCGTGAAGAGGGTTGAGGGGAGTTGACTGGATGTATATTGGAGTTGAGGAAGATGTACTCTCGAAGTAATGTAGATAATCAGAAGGGAGATGTCGTTACGCTGTCCGCCACTCACGTGAGTAGCTGGCTATCGCTTAGTCAATTGTGGGCACTTAGAGTGAACTTTGGGAGACATGACACAATTCATTGCACCACCAACATTCGGTCGGAAAACGTCACTTTGTACGGAGCATCAAATGACAGTCAAAAGGAAGAGACTCAAGATATCTACATTCTCGCACACGATACCTGCGGGGAATCGCAGTAGCTGCGAGATCTTCCCTATCTGGTTCAGCCTCGCAAATCGCTCACCAGGCTGGAACCTTGGAGACTCATCGAGGTTGTTCTTTCGTCACCTGATGCAAGCAATGTGGATATCTGCACCTGCTGTGGATCATCCAGAACCCCCACGTTAGTTAAACATCTCTACGAAGGTACTCTCGACGATTTCAGACGTGCTGGAAATGATCAGTCTCCAAGGTACTCTTTTGCACTCAAAAGCCTCAATTGGGCTACGTCGAGGATTTGCCCTTATCATAAAATTGAAAAGATCACGATCATGGCTTGGCAATAGAAGGTACTAGTGCGATCCATCTTAACAGCCGCACTAGTAGAAGATTTTGCTGTGACTATTCTGCAGGCGGACATCTTCAGAAACCACATTCCAAACTATCCCGTCAGTGGATCACGGATTGCACTTCTAACTATGCAATTTGCTCCTCAAAGGAAGGAGATCTTCCATTTCAATATCCAAAACGCATCGTCAATCTTCGTGATGGCGGCATTGTTCTTTGAGAGAATATTCAACCACAATGATATGCTTGCCTCAATCACAACTAGGGCGGAGTCGCTGAAATGATGAAGACTATTTCTGGAACTTTAGTCGAATTTAGGCGTAAAATTTCCTGGACGATGCTGCCAAAGACATTACAGGATGCAGCTGTCATTTGTCGACGTTTGGATATTTTCACGAGGACTGGGAGAGGGGAGCCGCCAAAATGGCCGATATATACGAGAATGCGGTTATCACAATGGCGGCTACCTAAGCCGATAACAGCGGTAAAGAGAGGCCTCGATCACACAACCTGAAATTTATCAGTGAACCACTTCCTAGCTAGGAAGAAGTTCACATTCGAGCGGTATCTCCAAAATTTCCTACTCGGTACGATATGATTGATTGCACAATCTGGCCATTGCTGAAAAGAGGCTGGGTCTATCAGGAAATGCGTCTGTTACGTCGGGTATCACATTTTTGCTCTCAAGAGGTCAGGCGGTAATGTTTCATAGTTAAAGTAGTAAAAGCGGATGCAAAGATCACGATTTCAGTGATAGCAATCCTTAAGATATGCTTAACAAAATCACCCCCGATCCTAGCCTTAGGCACGAGTGGCACCTCGCTGTTAAAGAGTGCTCGCAACGCTGCTGACTTTCGAGAGGGATAAAGTGCCCGCATTAGTAGCTCTTTCTCAAAGTATGCGAGGGAGAGGGAAGAATGGTTGGTATCTAGCAGGACTCTGGGACAAAACTCTTCTACGGGATCTACTCTGGAAGGTATTTCCACGCACCGCAAAGTCCAGGTCTAGGTTTTGGAAGCCCTACCCGGTCATGGGTGTCTGTAAACGCTCAGGTTCATTGGGATGCGTCGCTTGACTTCACACCTCCGTCGGTTCAAGTCCTCGACGTATGTTATGCCACCGTTGGACCGTGTCACATAGGCAACATCATTGAAGCTCAAATTACTCTACATGCTCCTTTGCTTAAATATGATGGCCGACCAAGACGTTCTTGGGAAATTCGAACTACATGTCTCCGCGCCAAGCAGCCAGGGCAGTAGTTTTTGGCTCCTACAGCGAATTAGCATTGAATCCTGTTGGGATTTGGAAGGCCAATGCACCGCTTATGTTGGTTCAGAAAGGTTTGTGATTCCTATAAGCTACGATGACCTCTCTGCTGGATGTGCGGGCTCATTGTTCGAAAAAGGCAGGACAATCAAACGTATGAAGGATTAGGATGCGCCAACATCAATTATGATTATCTAGGCGAACGGGTTGGGGATAAAATTGAAAGGCGAGACCGGATGTTTTAGGACATGGAAAAGTTGAACGGATGAAACCACTCATGAAAGTCTGGCTACCGTCGACAGCGATATTGGTGTAACAAAACTCCCATCACTCCATCTACTTTCAAAGCTTCAGCTTGCTATCAATCTCCGCCTGCACTCGTTTCTTTAAATTCGTCTTCAAGACCTTCTTGCCCGGAGTCTTATTGTTGTGTTTACTAGTCAATTTGGCAGAGACCCTAGCGTAGAGACGTCTGTTTAGCAGAAATTGAGTGTTGAAAAAATCAGTTTGAAGGGTATGTATAGGGGTAATGGGCGGTGCTAAAAATCGCCTATATCAACTACTCCGCAACAAACCCTCACAACTATGCCTCAAACAACCTTCCATAAAATGGCCGTGCTGGTCTACAACAATCTCATACTCCTATACAGTCTCCACAAATCCTATCCCATTAGCAGCGGGAACGAGGAAGTGCGGTTACGAACCACGGTGCGAGCCGTCGATATAATAGACTGCCTATCCGGAGTTTTGCTCTGCTTCGATATTCGAACTATCAATGAGAAAACTGGGGAGCTTGATCTGCAAAAACGAATGGGGCGGCTTCCCTATTTAAGTCCCCATCGCTGGTGCGAATACGTCTCCTCGAGAGCGCAGTTCGCAAATGACCTTATTTCCCACATCCACCGGGTCCGCGATAAAATCATCTCACAAAAGAAAACCTCGAACAAGCAGCTCACTATGTTGCCGCATCCGAGGTCCTGAATCCACTGCGCATCACCCAGCGGCAGCGAAATTGGCGGGGCTTCCGGGGCCAATATTGACGGTAATGTGTCCATTAGGGATGAGCATGCGGCACGTGGTTGATGTGTTCGCGGGTGGTGATACGGGCAGGTTTTGGAGTGTGAAGTGCAGGCTGAGGAAGCCAGTGTTTCCGGGGAAGGTGATGAGGACAGAGATGTGGGAGGTTCAAGGGAAGGATGAATTTTTATAGGCAAGTTGCTGGGAAAGGGGAAAGGGAGGGGAGGAGAATTGTTACTGAGAAAGGGTGGTGCTGAGTAGGGTGTGAGAGAGCAAGACTGTGTGGTTGAGTCTAGGGACCGGATAGAGATTTGGAGTAGAGATAGTAGAATTCAGATTCTTAGGGCACGATAGATTGAAGTCGCAAGGGACAGCATACTTCCAGCTCGGTGTGACAGATACGTGATTTCAACTTGCGGTCTACCCACCATGGATAGCTAAATCCATAATCATTCTATCTAGGTACTTAGATTCAGCTTAAAGCTTCCTATAGTTATAATTATGGATAGCTTAAACCTAGAATAAGAGTGGTGGAGATAATAAAGTTTGTAGTTATCGCATGAAACTGGGAAACATGCCCAGCTGTATTCATCAATAACTAGAGATTTTGAGCTTTTTGGCTATTCATTCATTATTTGATGCTGAATCAGTGTGCCCAATATCCTTGATAGAACCAAATAAATGCGGGCGACTCCTAAAAAAAATAAACTCCGACCGTTCATTTATTCAACGCCCAAACCATGGCAGTCGCCCCCAACATGCCCCACTGCGGCCCCATCGGCCGTTCATCCCTCCACGCAAGTACTGTCCCCACAGTAGCTACACTACCCATGACACCCAATGCAGACATTCTGGCTGTTCCTCCTATAGCTAGCCCTGCCCCAAGCCCGATCCTCAATATAGCACCCAAATATCCAGCTGTTTTCGGACTTATTGGGACTGGAGAAAGTGAGGCTAGCCATATGTTTTTCTGCGCATAGTACTCTGCCGAGGTGTGACGTGGAAAAGGGATGCCGATGAAGGGTAGTGTAGAGAGAAGGCAGAGTGCGCTGAACGCGTATGCGGAGATGTTTGCGGGGTTTAGGAAGGTGTGGAGGGGCGGCATTGCTGGGATGTTTGAGATTTGGACGTAGAGTTATAGATGAGATTAATGATAAATGATTTGGAAGTCGGGAATAATTTTGTGCGTTTGGGGGGAGAGGATGATGCGAGCTGGCGTTTACGGAAGGATTTGAGAAAGTTGAGTGAGAAGATGTATGAGTCATACTGACAGGCGTATGTTTCAGCATGGGTCGCTGTAAAAAGGATTGTATAAGGATCCGGCTATGGGAAGTGGACAAGTGGACAGATTTGCCTTCTTGCAATGTTTCCTTCAAATCTAGGGGCATAATTTATTCCTAACCTCAGTTTTTCCATTCGTAAACGCACCTTCAACAGCATGCGTTTCATCCAATCCGTCCTATTCATCCTCTCTATAATTCCATCTGTAGTCGCCGCTCGTGGTCGGTCATGGAAAAGGGGTGATAAATGTCCCGAATCTATCAGAGCAATAATCCCCGGTGGCTGTTATTCTGACGATGACTACGATGGACCACGCTTCGACGCAATGAAAGTCATGCACAAAGCCCTTCTCTCCTGCCACAACGTCACCGCCCTAGACCTACGCGTCACCTTACGAGGCTGTAACTCATGGCCCGACCGCTGGAACTTACCCTTCAAACTCGAGGGTGGAGATAAATATACAGATCTCAAATCTCTGGGACTTGAAGGTTACGCGTTGGAGGCAGGGAGTGGGAAACCAGCAAGCTTCAGAACTGGATACAGTACAGTATTCTTGGTTTGAAGCGGCTGCCGCATGGTTCTCCTCGGGCGATGTAGTGAGACATGTGAAGTATTTGAGCATCCCGATTGGGGAGCGCAACAAAACTAATATCAAACTTTTGGCTTGATGCCATGGATTGGAGACAGCTTGAGTCGCTGGCGCTGCTCGGCCATCGTTTGGAAAGGGACATCTTCATCGAAATGGCCGTGCCACGTATAGGCTCTTCGCCACTTCGAACCAGATAACGATGCAGAGATTAGTCTCCAGTTGGTCAAGAGCCTCAAAAAGGTACTCCTGACCCAGCTCGCTTGGAAGTAGTGGTATCCAGACGCCCTATACACAATCTTCTCACACCACGGCGAATCCATCTCATACCTAGCAACCCGCATAGAAGAATCAATGCATCAAACTACCTCCTCCGAGCAATTGGCTTTCCTCCACTCCGCTCCAAATCTCACACACCTAAATCTAAATATCCCCCGAGACGACTCCCAGCCGCTCGAACACTTCTCTCCCTTCTCTTTCACTCTCTCTCTTCAAAACTTAGACCTCTGGCTCGGCATCACATCCGAATGTCGGCGTCAAAAAGTCCGATTCCCACTCTTTCTTAAAACTCGAAGAGTGGGAAACAGATAATGGGAAATGTGATGGGGAGGATCAATACCAGGTACCCTGGGTCAATGAGACGACGGCGCTGGAGGCGTATAGTTATTTGGGAGGGAGAAAAGTAGAAGAGAAGTTGCAGAACGTGACACTTCGGGTAGGAGATTGGACGGGGAGCTGGGGTGGGTCGCTTTATTTTCCGCCGTGGATTGAGGGGAGGAGGGCGAGGGTTGCGTGTGGAGGGAGAATGTGTGGCGGATGTGGGGAGAGATATTGGGAGGAGAAGTCGAAGAATCATAGGTTTTATTGAAATAATAGGATCGCGACAGGCTGTTCACTCATAGCAAGGGGAATACAGGTGTAGAGAGTACAATGCTTTGTTACAGTTCTGCGCTATTTTCAAACCATTTGCACAGCTGGCCAGTAAGTTCTATTACGAGACCGTGACTTGGCTATTTATCACTTACACCAGGCATATCTCTTATTGCGAACGCTTTTGGAAAGCCCTGATTTTGTAACGAAGGCTAAATCGATGAGCATATTCGGCTAATTACTGCGTGGAACGGCATAATTTGCGGGGTTTTTGTGAGGGTGCGAGATTGACCTCAGCAAGGAATACCCGACTTGATCCATGATATTATCGACCGTGTCCAACGCAATGAAACTCCCCGTGGATATTCAGCATGAATGAATAGAGGATACAAAGAAGTATAAGTCCAATTTCTGATTCTGTGTTCTATTATCTTTAGTGCAGAATTTATGACGCCTTGAAATCAGCAATATCAACTGTAGCTCCTTTACCAACGTGGGCTTGACTCGCAAGCTCGCGGCTGTCCCTTCATCGCCCATTCTGAAGTCTCTAGAGAGTATTCACTTGAAGGCTGATTTTGATGGACTAGCTTTCCTAATGTGCGCGCCATCTCTCCTTCTACTGTCATCACTGAGGATCATTAAGTTGACCTCTCAGTTTCAACGGGAATGGGATATACGTCGAAAACAACTGCTCAACGAGCGTATATGTGACTGGTCTCGTTTCGAAGGGTCATCAAGTGTGACCTCGCACGGTGGTGGGATGGTATCATCCGCAATACTTATCCTTGTTTCTCTCTTGCTTCCAAAGCTTGCAGTCGTTCACGTACGACGTCGACTGGATTGGAGTTGAAACTGCCAATACCCAAGCACTTTGGCATGCCATTCTTCCCCTAAAGGACTCGGTCGAATGTCTGTGCTTCCGGTTGCTGTCCTCTGGCTCTTTTGCGATGTGGTCTCAACACTTAAATGAGATCCAGTCTTCGAAATCGTTTCAGCTGAGCAGAGGAGTGCTTCTTAGGCTAGCTTTTTCCACCAAACCACCCGCTATAGATATCTTCCCGGCAAATATTGAGCATGTTGTTATCGCCCCTATAATATGTCACCGAGTAGCGCTCTCGTCATCTCTCACACATGACCCTCATGGCGTCAGCAGGTTGCGTACTCTCCAACGTACTCTCTTACGTACCACCCGCCTCTATCGTGTATATAGATCAACTCTCTTACTCATTCAATGGACAATGGGTTGCTACATTGATTCCCTGCACTCGGTTATATAATCAAGTCAAAACGCTTCTTCATGGAGTTGACGGATCACAAAATTATTCTCACAGTGTAGAACAGTTTTACGCGGCTCTTTTCCAAAGTCAGGCCCAGCTGCCCCGCCATCAAGAGCATCACGTTGTGTTTAACTTTGCTCACAGATTTTATATTTCAGATGGCGAAGGAGACGCTGAAAGAAGAGAACGTGGGACTGCTGAGGAACGGAGAGGAATCTTCGAAGAAGATAGATGAAGATTGCGATGAGAAAACTAGAGGCAGGGAGTGGCTCGTAGAATTTAAATGAGCATGAATGATGGCCCGTTCAGAAGTCTGTCAAGCCTTAAAGTTCCGGACGCAGTAACTTTATTTTTAATGAACCAGAGTCAACATCATCAAGCGGAAGAACTAGGTAGTGCTCTTAATAGACAGAAAATATGCCTGAAATCAGATGTTTGACCATAATCACATATTAATAGTGTCGCAGAGCATTTCGAGAGTAATCAGGTGGGCTTTTGATGCTTTAAGCTAGAGTATAGATTATATATACTAGAATTACTATATGGTCTGCATTTCCAGATACCAAATCTTAATATCGGGTATCATCGGGATTTGATGGATCCTTTAGAATATTCAACCGGTGGGTATGTATATTTGGGCAGCTTGGTGAGTAAACCCGAGGTGTGAGGCCTTTGACTAGAAGGGAATTGAGTGAAAGAAGTCAGACGATAGGTTGACAGCCCCGAAAAGGGCAGTGATATGTTATGGAATAGACTGAGTCGGAACTACAGAATAGCTAAGGTAGGCAGTTTGTACAGGCTAAGAAGTCAAGTTCTAGTAAGGACCTAGAAGTGACAGCTATTTGTTCAATGAGAAATCTTCGTGTCTTAATAAGAAACCTGAAGAAAATTACTGCATTTATCATAAATTAGAGTTATGCAGTTGGCCCTGGCTAAACCTTTCCGGATATGCAACTGATTGGCAGCGACGGGTGTCGAATCGGGATACTCCAGTATAAACAGTATCAATTTCCACCCTCAAGAGCCCCTCTTATCCTATTTCCGTGAAATTCTGGCCTCAACGTCCCTGCCAAGCCAATCAAAACCATCTCTGGTCTAAACCTCAAGCTCCTACAGAGTTCGTAAGCAAGGATTAGTCGGATTTACATGGCTCTCTTCGTAGACAATCCCATCGAGACAACGTGCTTTAGCGCCTTGAATTTTAAAATAGGCTTAAGTCCGAATATTTCAACGACTTGATGAACAGTTCTGTAGGAGGAGAAGTCCTCGGTGCAGGACCTAAGGTAGACATTTGTGAATGTAAGGAAACATTTCATGAATTCAATTTCTTTATTCTCACGACGTCCATACAACTTGAGCCATTTCCAATTGAAGCTTGGAAACATCAGTTTCCGAAAAGCGAGAAATCCATTGTTTCCGGGAAGCTCTCGGAAAATCTTGTGAAGTATCGCTTATCTTCTTTCGTCTCAAAGGAGAATTTGGAATGGCGTACAAAAACTAGACCGGTCTCGTTGCGAATGGTGTTGTTCGTGGGACAGATAGTTGATAAATATGTCGGGAATTTCGATGATATTCTCTGGTCTGCATCGAAACCGCAGTTGGGTCGGAATAGATCGTCGACATTCATGTACTTGGAGTAGATCACCTCTCAGTGCTCCAAGGGCAAGCTTTCGAAAGTTGGGGACAATATTTGGGGGGACTCGGTGATATTGTCCCCAATCACTCCCTAGGTAGTGTAAGAGTCATTCATATGCGCGTCGTTACTATCGCTAAGTGTGGTGTGCAGCATCGTTTCTATCACATTTAACGATGACCTGATCTTAGGTTAGAAAGAGAGCTTTAAAGCTGGGGTGAGCTTGATCCGTTCCCTGTGACGCTTGTCGAAGTCATTTCGTCAATTCAAAGAATAATATTGACCCAGGTTGGGATGCACCGGGTTTATAGTTTTTTTATGGGACCCCCGCCTGAAGAATATTGTATGAAGATGTCAAATGGGATAACCGTGAAAGGGTGCAGCAAGTTTGGAAAACACTGGACGTGATTTAAACAAATGTATATTTTACCCCTCCACATCTGATGGGAATGATGTGATGCTCGATAGGGTAATATCGGAAATACTAGGCATTGATTGAGTGTTGTTTCTTTGATCGAACTCGAACGCCTATCGGTTCGATTTCTCGTTAGACTCTCCATCAAATTTTTCTTTTATTCCGCTGAGAGATAGGTGACTACAAGACTACGGCCGCTTAAAGCATCGCTTTTGATACGCCCAAGTTCCGCAATTATTTGTCAATATTTCAATGTTGGTAATTAAAGCTTCAGTGACATCTGACTGTCTGGTTTTATTCGTTAACGCGGAAATGCCAAAGGCAAACCTTCATAGTGATACTACATGGCCACATGGGTAAAGTCAATGGAATTAGCCTGCCAAATACCCCTGGAATCAGTCCGTGTCCTATTACTGAATATAAATTTCACGGATGTACAGTACCTTGAAACGTGGGTACGTGTGAATAAATAAACAAATTCTAAACACCCATTCACTTTTACATCGTCAAGATGCGGGCTGTTCTGCCTTTTTTACTCCTTTTCCCGATTACAATAAACGGACGAGCAGTGACTAGGAGTATCTGGATATATATCCTCACATCACATTGACACTGCTATTCAAGGCGCCATAGCCCCACAGCTATTAATGAGTAGTCGTACGGAGTTTAAATCTCCAATTTTCATTAAATCTACACATTAGATGTACAAAATCCTAACAAAGGAAGATGAATATATGTTCCCACAATTTTACATCTCTCTTTCCTCACAATACTGAGTGTTCACTTGCTCGAGGCTTACTAGAAGCTTGCCCGTTTAGCATCGAGTACCGCAAAAGACCTTTCCTACTTTGTCATCTTTATTTATCCGTTAAATTATTGACCTTCTAAACTACACCGATGTAGGCGCCACCACAATAGTGGAAAGGGTGGTTAGAGCTACAGTCGTCATACTATTGGGACTCCTATAAATGCACTGTCCTTCGGCACGCCTCAGCTGATGCTCGTTGCAACCGTCCGGAATAGTTCCGTAATCTAAACCATCCTAGGCACTCTTCAAGTCATTAGGGGCTCCATTGAGCTTGATTGAGTCGCGGGTATAAGCGTTCTTAACGATGAAGTTCTTGAGTTGTTGAGGGTATTAACATCATTTCTCGTGGATAGGAGTTATACGGCAAGCCCATCAACGTTGGCGGAAGCTTAGAACGTCAGCTTCATATCAAACCTAGGCATTTCCGTTGGTGGGTACGTACCGAGTGAGGTTCCGCTCGTGTCCTTCGCAAAGTTGGGAGCATTTGGCATACCATCACCACAATGGACCTTCTCTCCAGGGGCATAGGCATGTGGAAAGGTTTTTAGCTTGTCATAGTTTGATTTGTACCACATCTCGTTGGTTGTTGGAGTGACAGCACCGACCACAATGATGCTATTGAGCCTGAGATTGCCTGGTGCAGGTGAAGCGCCGAAACTACCGGGCCAGCCGTCCATCGATTTCTATTTTCTTATGCGCAAAATGGAATGTATTTACCTTTTCCTTGGTTTCCAGAGCCAGTGATGGTGATAACTCCGAGTTCTTCCAGTTTCTTAAGGTTCTGGTGAACTGCAGTTTCCCAGCCTTCTTCAACTGTATCCTTTGGCCAGTACCTATCTTCTTATTAGCTGGAGAAGCCTTTTTACTTTTCGAAAGCTTATATGGTATACATACAGAGTCATATTCAAAACAGCCTTCTTAGGCCTCTTCACATGCACATCTTCGACGATCTTCTTCAGAGCATCGACCCAGACTTGCGTTTTGGAACCGAACTTAACTTTGACAATAACAGGAGTTCACTTTCTTTGATACTCCGTAGATGTGACCGCTTATATTTCTAAGCATACATGTTCCATGCCATTTACCCATCGCATCCTCCTTCTTGTTGTCTCCCTTGGTAGCAAAGGTCCAACATGCCTTGGCACCAATATTGGAGCCTTTTGTGAATTCATGGAAGCACGTATGAGAGAGTTACTTAACCTAAAAAATATTCGCAATGTTGCCTCGTTTCCCAGTTCCGCTCCGTTGTCAAGACTGTACACGGTAACATCGCCTCCAGCAACTTCATCGGAGAAATATTGCTTCATATAGCCAGGTATAAAAGTTCCGGGTGTCTGGGAATTGTAAACCATCTTATCGGCTGCATCACGTTGGCGAATGATGGCGCTCGTTGGATCGTAGCATGATCCTTTGCACTCGTTCAGGGATACCGAGGCAATTTATGTCGTGTCAGAAGAATGATAGAATACCCAGACACCGGCAGCTTTGAGCAAAACGATCAGGTGCTATCTTGTGCTCCAAAATTACATGAAAGTTCGGAACTTACATTCTTGTCCTTTGCTAACGCTGTCGCATTGTCTTTCGTCAATGGCAGAGTCTAATAGTTTACACCAACATCTTTTGTGCTGGATTCAAAGAGATCTTTCTGGTTCTTGATGTAGGGTTTCAATGCGTTCTTGATAGCTTTGGTTTGAGCTTTGTTGGTGCCCGTCTTTGGATAAATGACGTACGGAACTCCGGTTGCCGTGCTTGACGCGCTTGAACTAGATGAGCTCGAAGTCGAGCTAGATACCGAAGTTGAGGCCGAGTTCGACACTGAATTCAATGCAGAGCTGGATGCTATAGACGATACCAAGCTGGATGCTGCAGACGATACCAAGCTGGATGCTGCAGACGATACCAAGCTAGATGCAGAAGATGCGGAGCTCAATGGAGAAGACACCTTGGAGCTCACTGTTGGAGGAGAGCTCGTCACGATAACAACCTTGGGGGACGGCTTGGGAGGCTCGGCCGTTGACTTTGGAGGTTCAGCTGCTGATTTGGGGAATGCAGGAGACGATTCATGTGAATCTGGTGCTTTAGTTGATTTTGGTGGATCCGGCGCTTTAGAAGTTTTCGCTGCGATGGCTAGAGTAGGCCAACAGGAAAGTCGGTAGAACCTTCATGATGGATAAAAGGGGCTGAAAGAGCGAGTGAAAGGGAAAAGGTAATGACTGATAGAAAGTGAACGCCAGAGGAAAAGAAAGAACAGGACGGTGCTGAAGTTACTACATGAGAATGGGGCGTTCACAGGCCCTTTTTATACGCCTTGATCGAAGATGTATGGGTGTGTAGAGAAGGCTGCCCTGTCAATTCAAACGAGGAGATATATAGCTGAGTATGGAAATATTTCGCATTATCTTATTCCCGTAGGAATTAAGCCTGATCTCCCATTATTGCTAACCATGTATGACAAACGATCCCGATTGGGGAGCAATGGGGGGAGCTTGGCTGGAAATCCGGTTGTAGTTTTGTCAAGCAACTAAAGTGCAAGCATACGCATAAATAATGTTGCGGAGACGAGAACCCTGCATCGCAAAATGCTGTTTATTCCTATGCAGGAATAGCAAGGGCGCTGATATCGGCATCCACGTGATCTGTGGCTAAACAAGGGTTTTATCAAATCTCCGTAACGTAAAAGTGGGCCAACAATTGAGGAAAATGCGGTTTTCTCGGGGAAGCGCTGGATATGAAATGAAGCTTAAGAATCAGCGATGATTGATTGGTTTGCTGTCTAACACATGACATATAAGATATGTCTAAATATACATATGTAAGCATCAGCACTCTCTTACCTGAAATTGTCCGCCGCCCCGAGAGTCATTTTTGAATGTTCTCTGCTTCTTCTCGCCCAATTACGCGCGGCGAAAACCCGGCTTCCACGTTTACCCCAACGATCAGACAGATGAAAAGTTTCTTCGGGGAAATGGGTTCAGAAAGACTGCCATTTGCTGGAGTGCGACTTTGACAGCAGAGGAGGTTGCTTATCTGAAACCTCTCATCAAGGTTGGCATTGCGCATCCTTTTGGGGTGGAGGAATACTGATAGAGAATAAGTGTTATTGTGAACTGACGCCTGACTGCGCATGCTATGATCCGACTATGTCAGAAAAGCAAAATTATGGTTGGAATACTGTGAGAAGTTGGAATGAAGAGGCTGCTGGATGGCCGCCCAGCAAGCTTAACGGAGTCTGACATGGGCGATAGCACCGGATAGCCACCTGCGTCTATGATTTTGAAGTCCTAAACTAGTTCCAAGGAAGTATCACGGAGAATTTGACCTGAATAGGATTATTGCGTTCTATATCGTGGCTTGTTAGAGGATCACGCCGGTGGACAGTACTTGGGTGGAAGGATGGACGTACGTGAAGGAACATAACTCAAGAGAAAGTAGACGCCAACTCACTAGGGATATCTAACCACCTCTCTTATCATTCCACAATCTCGACCCTAAGCGGCCTTTCATCGAAGTCCACCTCCAACCACGCCATCTGATTCCCCTCATCATCCTCCGTATTCTTCCAACAACCATACGGCAACACAACGTCATCTGGTAACTTCTTCCTCTCTTCCTCCCGATTCTTATCATTCAACTTC
The DNA here is from genome assembly GCA_010093925.1 of Zopfia rhizophila CBS 207.26. Lineage (NCBI taxonomy): Eukaryota > Fungi > Ascomycota > Dothideomycetes > Zopfiaceae > Zopfia > Zopfia rhizophila. The sequence continues at coordinate 151,587 of ML994725.1, read as the reverse complement.
GGATCAGCTCTATAACTTAGTTTCTTCCCTTTAAATTCCCCTTCAAGATCACCCCAATTCCACCACTCAATCCCCGGACTCTTCTTGAAGCTCATGTCGTCCAATTTGACCTCAAACACACCTCGTTCTTTCACCAAACCGTCCGTCTCAAAGACTTCGCCTAATTCGATTTCTCGAGTGACGCTGTAACTTTTTCCTGAACTAGCAGGTGGAATAGTGACGAATCCGAGCTTCTGCTGCCAGTCTCCTTCTGCGGGCTCCTTATAGTGATGGGTTTGTGCACTTTCAGTGGGAATCTTTTCGGAGGGAGAGATCTTAAGGTGTTGTTTCAATCTTCCGCCTGTCCAGTCGCGACCCAGGATAGGGATGTCGAGGGGTGTGTGGCGAGTGCAGAGGGTGAGTGGTTGATCCGGGTATGCAGACCATGTTTGGCGGGCTAATATAGTGAGAGAGAGCTTCGGGCTTTTTGCAGAAATGCGGATTGGTGAACCATTCGGAGCGGAGATCGATATTTGGATTATTGATTGGAGTTGGGTTCTGAAGATGTGAGAACGCTAGATCACGTGATGGCCACCAAATTTAGAAAAACTCACCTGTTCATCTCGTTTACAATTAGATCACCAGGGGGGGTATTTTGCGATACCATTTTGCACAGAGTTCTATGGATGGTCGATCAAGAAAAGAGTGTAAGTGTTGTAGTTCTATTCCGTTATGTCTTCAAATAGAAAACTAGGGATATATGGTGGCGCAGCAATTCACATGTTCCATCAGGTACGTCACAAGCGGTTCCGCTCCGCCCCCAATGCAACGTCGATCCCTACCACATGTTCGTTTCCCGTTCACAAGATGGGGCGGCATTGTAGACAACACTCGCATATTACTCATATCTCTTAACTTGAAACTATTAAGGTAGAAACCTCAACAACCACTTGATGCCTCAAACCATCTACCGGTCAGCAAAAGACGTCATATCGATAAGACCTCCGACCGTAAGGATCATATTAAACGAGCACTTGGGGCTGAAAAACCTCCGAAGGATCAGGGAACGCCTTGTGTTAGGAGTAATAAGGCTCAAAGCGAAGGGGCGGAGCAGTTTGCACAAGGCGTGCTATTCGCCGGAAATATATGGAAGGGAACTAGGAATAAACGCCGAGTGGGAGCGTATGATCTGGGGTGAGGCTGAAATATGATGACAGGGCCCTGGGGGTGGAATTTGGATCGGCGATCGATCGAAAACATCAAATCCCATGCGAGTAATGAGCCCCAAGTCCATGTCACGAAACATCAGCCCTAGATGTCTGAGTTGGTGGGAATCCTTGGAATCTGCTGATGATGGCCGGATGGAGAAGCTGGTGTAGCATCTTCTGAGGCGTCCAACATCCAGTTCAGGTCCTGGAGCAGAATGAGAGGCAGGCTGAAGTATCCGTATAAATAATGTGTTGACTCCACATTGAAAGTATTTACCATCCATCCACCTCCTATCTTTCCACCTTTTCATCCCCCTCTCTCTCGCGCAAACACTGTCATTTCAGCAATATATTCTGTCCAACTTTTCAAATCTCCATCATTCAAGTTTCAACATGCATTTCACCCCCGAACTCACCACCGCTCTCCTACTCACTCTCACTTCCCTCGTCCATGGCTCGCCCCTCCGCACCTCCGCAAACCCAAACAACGTCCTCAAACGCGAATTCAAACCTGAAATCCTAAACTGCAACGACGCCCAAAAAAAGCACATCACCGAATCCCTCAGCCAAGTAACCGGCCTCGCCGTCGGCGCCTACGGTGTCCTCACCGATGGCGACGGCTGGAAAACCAACAAGGGATATACACACTACTTCAAAAATGAGGACTACGACAAGGTAAAAGCTGCCTACCAGCAACTCATGGGCAATTCTCCCTTCGCATTCAAGATAAGATGTGCGCCCGAATCCGAGTGCGTAAGTGGCAGTTTTGGATTTACCGATCCGACGAAGGAGGACTTTGAGGGCCATGGGCATACGAAGGGGGTGAGGGTGATTAATTTGTGTCCGCCGTTTTTTACGGATAAGAGGACGACAGGGCCGCTGCCGCCGGCGAATGATGAGGAGGGGTTGAAGAAGTATTGTGAGTTCAAGGAGAGTAAGAAGTTGATGGATTTTGAGTGTGGCGGTAAGTATATCCCCCGCCTCCATTCCCATTATGAGTCACGCAAGGCACGGAAAAGTTGGCACCAAGAAGTACCATCCTCGACAGCACTCTCCCTCGGACCTAATACTAGGCATTATGTTGCCAACAGGATCATACGTAGGGCTAGAAAAAGGTATACTAACAAAAGGATTTTGACTATTATAGAGTGCTGTACGGTAGGACGGAAGGTACAGTCTTCGGTCGTGGTTTTTGTGTACCACATTTTCTGTGCCCGGCATGCCAGTTGAAATGTCATTGAATTCGGCTGACCACGTGGATATAGGACATACGCTTCTCCATGAAATGAGCCATCTCGACTCTTTTGGTGTTGCTGCGGGTTATCCGGAGGTGACGCACACACCAGGTGGTGGCGAAGACTTCGAGTACAAATACCACGGCACTGTGGATTGGAACAACAAGGGCACTGCTGGAAATGCGCGCACCTTAAAGACGTCCAAGGCGAAGAATAAACCAGAGACTTGGCAGAATGCAGAGTCGCTTGCTGCAGCAGCGACTGAGATGGGCGCCATGTGGCGGTGCGATTTGAGCGACATTCCTATCTAAATGTTTTAAGAGGACAGAAGATAACGCTTAGAGGAGGGATGGCGTGTCGGGTACCTTTCCGACTTCTTGGATGATCTTTTATCGTTGTGCGATAAACGCAACGAATATAGCATACATGTTTGGACGAACTTGATGAAAGTACATATGCTCCTCGCTCGTGATATGGTGAGTGATGAGCGTACTAAAATATATATGAGGTTTCTCTTTCCGAATGAGAGCATCTTGTTTCTTCTCTTTTACTTTCATATCCGCGAAAATTCGATCCTCACTATGCCTAAGACCGATCCGAGATCGGTTTGAAAATGAGAAGGACGTGGAAGAACGTGAAACGGTGATAATTTCGGTTCATCGAATGTAGCATTGAAATATCCCTTTTGGGCATGGCGCTATAGCGAACCATACCTTTACTGCGGCGCGATCTCACACTTAACCCCCCCCCTTGGAGTATTGAGAAGATAATTCACCACATCCATACTCGGCTCCGTAGTAGACTTTGCAAGCCTCACGCCCTTCGTCTCTTGGTAAACAGTGCTTCCAACAGTACATAGTATGTATTGTATGTGCGAACTGGTATGTATAATGTAGAGTCAGTTATGGCCTGATCCTCGGGCTCATCTAGCGCCCACTCAAAGTTTACTCTTAAATAACTTAACAACGGAATGAGATATTAAGTTAAAAAATTTAATATATGTTAGTTATATGTATAAACAATTGTATCTTGAAATTTTGTTAAATTATTTGAAATATTAATTAAAATATATTAATATAATATTAAATGTAAGGAAAATCCTACCCCTGAGTATGCCAGCTGCACCAACCACTTAGGGCTCTTGTGTCACGGATGCGGATCTAGGGCACCGTACGGAAGGATGACCCCATATGATATCACGTAATAGCATGATATCACGTGATTATATTAGTCAGCAAAGTGAAGGATATTTCTTCCTACTTCCATAGCCGGTAAAAGCAATCAACTTTTCATATAACTTCAATATCTCACAGTATTGTACCTTTTCGCTACATCTTGGCACCGGGTACATAGGTCTCACGGCCTAAGCTATACGTATATGGCTAAGAATCAAGCCTATCTATATTTACCTTAAAACATAAAATTTATATATACAACTTATATCACTACGATTTTTTAGTATAATAGCTTTGTAATAGCTAAGATCCTCCTTAGGCTTCATTAGTTATATGTCAACGCGCCGACTTACCCACCCTACAAAGCGTGAAATGCTGAACGTATTGTGAGTGTTAACGTGTAAAGTGTTCCATTACTTTAAACCTATATCTCGTGTAGTTTACGATATCCGACCGGTGCAGAAGGACGCAGCTCTGGGCCTAGAAGATAACTCTCCGGACTCTTTCGAGCATACCACGATCACCCTGATCCGGCGCTCTCACTACCAAAATCACCGAGATTCCCCATTTGCCCTCCGTTCTCTCCAGAAATCAGTCCCTGCCACTTTTCGGATGCAACGATACATATATGAGTCTATGCCTAACTCAAACGGCTTGAGTATATGCAGTTAGCCCCGGTTACATAAGTGAGACTAGAGTTGTACGAACGGATGTACAGAGGGGAAGTAAATTGGCGAAATAGTTTGAGGCGAGACGATGGGGGAGGAGGAAAGTCTTGTGACGGTTGGGACCTTAATTGAGAAGAGAGGATGGTGGAGGGAAGGAGAAGTTACTGAATGTGTACGTACTTAGGCAGAGCTAGGTTAGATTGGGAGTGGAAAGGGAATTGTAATGGGTATTTGATGCGAGTTCCCTGTTTATCGAAGGAATTATGAGAGAGGGTCCTGGTTAGCTTCATATGACTCAAAACATTTTGGTTCGAGCGCCCTTTGATTATATAACAAAATCGAAATTCAGAGCTCCACTAACCCCGAAGCAATTGACGGCATATACATATATCATACATACAGCGCAAGAACCCACACTCTCAGAAACCACCCCATTCTTCGCCCTAGACTACCCTCCGTATCCACGCCTCTAACGACCCTACGATCTATCCATTATCCCTCTCTATAAAGCTAAAATACGCAATCTCGTCCACTCCACCTGCGCCAAATTCAAATAACCCACATACATTCATGCCTGCTGCATAAACCTCCACGTGCAACAGTCATAAACCGCATGATAGCTCGCCTCCATCACATACAAGAGCACCGGAGTCTGCGCCAAATTAACAAATATCCTTGCGGGATTCTCCTGCAAATGCATGAGCTAAGTCTTGCATGTGGAGCATCGATGCGCTCGGTCTGCAAATCCGTAGGGTTAGTGATAGAGGGATCACAAGTAATGGGGAGAGTGGTCAACCTATACGGCCGCGCGGCCAAAGAAGGAATGATCAAGTTTTTGAAAGGCCGGCCTTCGGGTTCGAGAGCGATGATGGCTTTACAAATTCTGGTCCGGCGTCTCCGTCAACCTAGCTCACTAGACCGCCTTGAGAGTGTGATATCAGAATCGCTTCGCCGATCTTATCAAGAACTATGAAGGCGCTTACGTTGTTGATGGGTGCTTTGGTAGTATTGTTTGCTGCTGGATTTCATCTGCGAAAAGGGCTTCGAAGACTGGGTCACATGGTTCGCCGGTGCCAGGCTACTGCATTGACCTTAGTCCAGGAGGATAAGAGGAGAGAGGGGAAATGAGATGGGAGGCGTACTAAAGTGTGTAGATGTGCTTGAGGCCAAGGCTCAGCTTTTGAGACAGTGGTGAAGGCATTTTTAAACGAAAGTCACGTTTATAATAGAGAGGGAGTCGTCACCGGGAATCCAGGGTGAGCGAGCTCGTTGTGGGTAGTCGGCGAGGTATACGGTGTAGCCTTGCGATAGGAAGTAGGTTGCCCACACTGCGCGGTTGTCGGGAGTATCGAGCCAGTCCTAAATACAGCAGACTAGCTTGATGGCATAGAATGATGGGAAAAAGTGGTACGAACTGTGGCTTGTCTGCGAGCCGCCAGTCATGAACACGATAGGGTACAGTTGCTTATCTGGAAACCCTGGCCCACCTATCTATAGTTCAACTTTTTCGGTATACATCTGGCCTACTATGTGCTTTCCGTTCGGCTGCCACAACGTTAGGCCGTGATCCCGTATGGAGCGACACATGGCACTCATAGAGTCCTGATAACGTCTTCCCACATAAAAGTAACTTCTTGACCCCCTAGTCTCCATAGCTACTTGCGGAACAGGCCATATCACTTGTGACTTGAACTAGCTGACTGCCTCACCCCTGTGTTCCGAAAGATGCTGCAAGTACAGTTGGTGTAGCGAATAGTATGCATAGAAGCCACAAGATCCGCATTGCGTAAACCATTCCTCTTTGAAGTATTTGAACTAGCTCTACTTATAAACACCAAAGCATCCGAAGAGCAATATCTGCGATGGGGCCGCTTATGTCGTAGCTAGGTCGAAGATATCCTAGAACTTTGAAGACGAACTCTTCAAGCTGCTGATTATCTGGACACTTAGACTGTCATGGACATTTTATCTCGTGACATGGTATGTGGATTGAAGCCAACCAGATGCTGTCTTGAGGGTGGGGCTTCAGTGATCTACATGAGTAGGCATTATCACTCCCAAGTTGGATATGAATTACAATGAAGCGCCGTATGCGAGGAGATGCAGAAGAGTTTTCTTTTTTTTTTGGGGGGGGGGGGGGGGGTTGAAAGTGGGTTGGCGATAGATACAGCTCCTTTCCACGATCCAGCCATACTCAAATCTTTCCTCTTGCCAAAAACCTCTTCGGCACATTCACAACTCGACACCGAAGATACTCCGCACAATTCTTGCCCAAGAAATCCACGCTAGAGGTACAGCTCACTCCGCGATCAAGATGATCTTTGAGTAAGAAGTGCACTGCTCGTAACCCCGGGAACTCACACCTCTCGATCCGCCCACCTTTATACTCATCCGCTAGAAGACCTTTCATCGTGTCGACAGATAGGAATGTTCTCAACCATGCATATTCGTCTTCATGCCGTACCCAAAAACCGACATTGCAATCCGAGCCTTTGTCCCCTGATCTTGCATGGACGACCGTTCCTAGAGGTACTTGTACTATTTCGCCGAAGGACCTTAGATTTACAGAGTTTTCCGTCTTCTCTATACTCGGCTGCATTTTCGGATACATTTTCGATGCCAGCGGCGGTGGGATGTCAAGAATCTCTCCTGATGGAAGATGAACTTGGTGAGAGATTGCGGATTGTGGAAGAAGTGTGACATAGTATTCGAATATCTCCTTTGGGAACGCCTGGCGCAGATCTAAATGCGGCGTCGCGCCAGGATACGCACACATTATAGGGTCGATACACGGTCTTACAAAAAACTTCGGAGCAAGGTCTGAGGTTTTGCGGGCTTGCGCGATAACTCTGAAATCCACCGTCGCAGCGTATTGATTCGTCGGGTTCTCCGAGACGGATCCCAGGGTTTGAAAAGAGAGGTGCGAGAAGCGATGTATGTGCGGAGCCATGAGGGTGCGAATCTGTGTTTCGATCATCCTTGCTTTGGCAGCGACGTCCAGGCCAGTTATGAACCAATGCATTTCAGCTTGGTAACCGCCTTTTGCTGTGATGCCGACTTTTGTTGTTGGGGGCGGGAGCGCGCCTTTTACGCCCCGTAATGCTATACGGTTTGTTGTGAGGTGCTCGAACCATACATCATCTAGCATCGCCGTAACATCGGAATTGAAATACCAGGGGCCTTGAATCTCATATAAAAATTGGCTCGTAAGTGTGTTCACCGATACTTCCCCCCCTGACCCTTTATTCTTCGTCACAACAACTTCCCCAGAATACGAAATTTCAACAATAGGGTACCCGATGTTTTGCCAGCCGAGAGGCTCGAGATCTTTGAATCCGGTGTAGTTTCCGCCCGTGCTGTAGCTGGAGCATTCGCTGAGATGCCCGGCGACGAAAGCGTTTGCAAGCTTGTCGAGATCAAAGCGTGCCCACCTATGCCACCAATACGCTGCTCCTATCACCGGACTAGCATCAGACACTCGTCCACATACCACGATATCCGCGCCCTTCTCAAACGCCTTTGCTATTCCTATGCCGCCAAGATACGCCTGTGCATAGATTGGCTCGAATTGCCAATCATCCAATTTCTCGCCCGTGTAGATATTCTCAAATGGCGATTCGCCGCGCTTTTGGGCCGATAGAAGTTGCGGTAGGACTTCATCGCCGGATATCCAGGCAATGCTCAAATCCAGCCCTTTATTCTTAACCATCTTTGTCACGACCTCGTATAGCTTCTTAGTATCTGAAGCGCCGGCGTTTACGGCGACTTTAATACGGTATCTGGCGATATAGGGTAAGGCAGGCTCAAGTGCCTCGAGGAATGTGGCCTCATAGGCGTCGATTTTTCCTGGCATTTCATCAGCATGCTGATTTCTCCCATCAATCCATTTCTATCTAGCATCATAGGAACGTTGTATGGAGGGATAAGAGCACGTACCATCAATCTTCGATCCAGCCCTCACAGTCATATTTCCCTCACTCATCCAATCTCCTACCAACACATCAATCGGATCGTTCGGGTAGTTGGAGGCGAGCAAGGTCATTGCATCGCGGCGGTCGGTAGTGGAGCCAGAACATCCTGTTCAATACACGTCAGTATCAATACACTTGCAATGGTCATGCTTCAGGGACGGATTTGGGATCACTCGAATATTTAAGGAGAGCAGATATATTAAGAGATCCACATACCAGCAACCCCAATCGAGCGTCTCTCTGCCATGATGATTGCTTAGGTTGGTCTAGTCTCCTGCGTGATTCCGATTGAAATCGCAAACCACCTTCGAGTGGTTTTGTCGAACATTCAAAGTTTGAGAACCGCGAATGATATCCATGGCGTTACCTCGGCGGGTTCAAGTAAGCACTAATGGGTGGAGATGTGAGGAGTCGATGTGATGTTGTCAGTCCTCATGCCGAGGCGGGAGGGGAAGCTCTGCGGATTAGGTTTAGCTCTAAACCAACCGTTTTAGGAATGAATCTTGAACTTTGGCATTTACAGCACTGTTTGCTAAGAAGCTTAATCTGATGTATCTAGGGTATTGACGAGGTTCCAACCGTTAACTTCGAAAGATTACATCATTGAGAGGGTTGGTTCCTGAGCGATCAAGCTGATAATCCGCCACAGGACGCCGATAGCTACGGGGCAGCTCACCCTTCCCCGCCTTAGCATTCACACCGTTCTTTCTCCTCCCACCTTATGTCGACGTCCCTCCCCCATGGAACTCCAAGACTCTAGCCCTCAAAGTATAGTATATTGCGAGAATATTATTTAAATGGCCATCTACGAATCATCCAAATAGTAACAACAAAATCATACAATTTATGTATCACAGTTTCTTTTTAGAACGACAAGCGCGCGTCTTCGAGCTCCTAGACTCATACTGAGGTCGGTGACGTTCTTTTACACCTCTCATTAGTTTACAGCTACTCCGTGGTCCTCGGAATATCTCAAGCAGTTATGCGGCCCAGCAACGTCCCCGGTCAACGCCAGGATTGATACCCAAGTTTTTTGCATCACTCCACCGCCCACAAGTATCTCCAATCCATGTTTCTCATATCTCTTTTTCTATAATCTAATTCCAGAAACTCAGAGTTTGAGGAGAGGGATTCAGTGTTGTAGTGCAGGGATGCTACAAAAATGGACTTTCTTGCGGTAGCCTCTCGAATCCCCAGCTTCGGGGGCTGTGTTTTGACGCTCTGATAGGTGGGCATTGGAGTGAATGCAGCCACAGTCGCTGGCTGTTTGGCGTGGGGGAGTGTTTGGAGGGGTAACTGTGCGGCAATGGTGCATGATAAGTATATAGGCTGCGGTGGTTTCTTCTCTTGAGCTCATTTTGTATTTCATCCTAGAGTGCTCTCTTCAATCTTTAATCTCCTATCCTAAATCGCTCCAAATATCTACCTATCGAACTCATTCCATACCACAAAAACATAAACATACACAATAGATACGTTCCCAATTCCATCCCTCATTTCTCTCCTCAAACCCTTTAACCCAACCTTAGTAGAACCCAGCCCCTCACTCCGGTATCACTGCGCGAATCATTCCAGGGTATCCAATCATCCAGATGCTTGAGCGGAAGGAAATGGGGCTATTTGCCCTCAGTGTCAAGTAGGTTCACATCATCCATATCCATACTGGTAGATGCTCAATAAACTAATATTTACAAAGCCCGACACCGATAATGGAAATCTGACGGCGACACGAGATGTTTGATCGTCAAATCATGGCGATTTAGGGGTTAGGGATGATGAGGGCGGTGATTTGGACGTGACAAGCGCTCGACACTCATCATATATGTCCGCGATCTTCGACGAAGACGCTGTTATACCACATTCTCATCGAACTGTCACCGCTCCATGTGATAACTTTGGAACTCTGATCCACCTCGTATTCCCGGAGCATCTCATGTTCCATATAACCTCACTTCACTCTCATATGCTAGGCAGCAGGACCCACCTCCCTTCATGCATCATTCGCCCGCACCAACCTCCTCGACGCTCCAATCCTTCTCAAGCCACCTGTCCACCCAACATCCTTAAAAGGAAGCCCTCCCACATAATCGACCTCATATTCTCAGAAATCACATCTCCTGACAACACCAAGACTAACGTGCCAAATACGCCCCCATCCACCTCACCCCGCTCCCCCCCCAAAAAAAAGAAAGGAAAAAAAGAAAACTTACTCCCATCCCAAATCCCAAATGCCTTCCCCATCAACCCCCCCACCCCTTCCAAAACAAAACTCCCAAACCCAAAAGTACAAGTGTACTTCTGCATCTCACATCGAAACGTCGAAAACCCGTATGTCAACAAAAATGGTGGCTTTTGTTTCTTGATGTGTGGTATGTAATCCCACTTCTGCAAGACAAAGAGGAAATGAATCCTCCGTCTTCGAGAGTTACTGATCTGGGACAGGAGAACGGATATGTGGGAGAAATGAAAGGCTAGGTCACCCTGAATTGGGGTAAAAGTTGAGAACAGAATGATTTTACTGCGTTAGAAATAAAGGTACTCGATATTTGCAAGATAAATCCATATTTCTCGTCGAAATTCATCACGATAGTGTACAGTTCGTATTCCAGGACCCTGCTATACGAGTCGAACACCATGCAAGTAATAGCCATCCAAATGCAATATCCTTGTCCCCCCCCATTTTTTTCATCACATCTCCGAATACCCTCAACTGTGTTGCCAAATCCTTCAAATCTAGTATCTCGCAAAACTCGCTCCCCTCACAACACTTCCCCGTCTCGATCCCGGTGCCATGGCTCCCGGAGTAATAGAATTATGCCTACTCCCATACAAACCCGGTAATGCACTGACCCTCCTACCTCCTGTCTCCCGTCTTGCATTATTCAATTGCTGCGCGAACGGGCTCCTCTTTCGCAACACCGGACCCTTCCAGTAGATCACATATACCGCCGCCACAAGACAAAACGCGATACAGAAGAGAATCGTACTTGTGTATGCAAGGTGGTTCGGATTACTGGAACTCGGAATATTCTGGTAGAAAGGTGTAGCGGGAAGAGTTAGCACACCAGCCAGGAAATCCCTCGACCAACCATTCCCACCAGTCGCGGACGCGGAATAAGGACCGTAGGCGCAGATCATGTAGTCGATAGTCGCCATATAGATACTATAATTCGCTATTCCGATAATGGCGGAGAAAATCATGGAGCCGACCCAATGGATAGGTGGCCCTGTACTCGTCCACGCAAAGCCAATCAATCCAATTGGCAGGCAAGGAGCTGTGTAAAGTAGCCACCAGAGCCGGGACTCGTATTGTGCGATTTCGTCGTCGGGGCGCGAGTGTCTGATCTTGATGTTTCGTTTTATGGCTGGAATGAAGGAGAGCCAGGCGAGGATGTAGCCGATGCCGATGGGGATGAAGGCCAGGCCTAGCGATACGGTTGTGAAGTCCCATTGATCGTATACCAGAGCGTAGGACTGGAGGAACATGAAGATCAGCGCATCCGAGAAACCCGACAGCAAGCTCAGCGTCAGAACAATCGGCTCAGTCAAAAACATCCTAAATGGCCTAATCCACGTAATAAGAATCTCTCTAGCTGAAAACCGGTCCTTAAAGGGTGTAAGTTCATTCGGACCCCAAATATTGACCGGCTTCCCGCTCTTCTCCCCTTCTTTCCTTCTCTTCTTCGCAATCTTATCCATCATGCAAGTGGACCTAGTTTCAGGTACGAGAATGAAGTGCAGGGCTTGCACGAAGCCGCCGAAGATGAGCTGGATCCAGATATTCCATCGCCAGGCAAGGAAATGCTCGACGAAGCCACCGACAATGGGGCCCAAGACGGAACCGCCGACGCTGGAAAAGACGACGTAGGCTACGGCGTATTGCTGCGTGTCGGCTTCCCACATGTCGGCGACCATACCGAGAGTCACGGAGCCGCCGGCGGAGGAGAGACCGCCGAGGGCGCGGCCGACGAGGATGGTGCCGAAGTTTGGCGCGATGCCGACAGGGATCTATAGATTTTTAATTAGATATGTGTTTTGTTCATGTGAAAGGATGCACTGACCTGCCAGATGTTTACGAAGAAGAGGGAAAGCTGCATGATGGGCCGACGTCCTAATTCCTCAGACCATGGCGCCCAAAGTTCGCAGCCGAAAGCATAAGTGATGAGGAATATGGCAGCACCGAGACGGGCTGACTGGTGCGAGACGTGGAATTCCTCTGCAATGCCGCCTACGGCATTGGAGTAGAGAGAGGTGTTGAAGTTCATAGAGACCTGGACTAAGAATACGATAGTGAGAACCGTCCATTTCTTCCATTTCGGAAAACAGAAGCCCAGTTCCTCATAACAATCGTTTTCTGTGATCTCGTAGCGATCGTATGTCCCATATCTTTCGTAGAACTTGTGGTCCTCATCATCGCTGCCCCCAGCGTCGGTGTTTTCGCGAGTCTCGTTCCTGGCGCTGGCACCGGAGCTGTCAGATTTCCTTTCAGTCCTGGCCTCAGCGTTGCCATTGGCGTTATTGAAGTTGGGCTGATTGAAAGTAACGTTGTCCGCCATGGTGGAGACCCAATGATTTGTCGTGAAGAGGAAATAGGAATGATGAAGTGCGTCAGCTAAAAGTCCGATGATGAATATTGATCACCATGGACTGCTGACATCCTGCTGAGATGGAATGCAGTGTTTAAGACAGAGAGGTGAGGGGAAGGGAGAAAATACACAAATCAGAGCGATGAGTATGAGATAAGTAGAGGCACGGTTGGCGAGCTAAAGCAGTGGTAGGAGAGAAAATGGAAGGTCACGAGAAAGAGGGATATTGCGTCATGTTACATATTTCTGGTTGACAGCAGCAGAGAGGCAATAAACCATGGAAGAGAGCTAACGGTTCTGCTGCGGGAAGGGTGCCATGAGCCTCGAGTTAGGATCTGCAAAGTGCGAATTTGTGGGGCCGAGTAGCACCAGCCGGAAAGTCGGAGAGCTGGTGTGGCAGAGATCAGGTCATGAAGACGAAGTTCTGTTCGATATCAGTGTGCGTGCTGGTGTTCATGAATGAGTTCATGACGGAGTTGAGATGAAAGATCTCTTTTGCAACCGAATTCAGTCTTTTTCTAGGCTACCCACAACAATTGGAGAGAAGTTAGATGATGGATGAAAGTTGAAGCTTACCATAAGCTTTGCCATGGCATCGCGATCATCGTTTGCCAAGGCAGCCCCAAAGCTTTTGGGTTGCTTCAGCTCTGAAACAGGAATGCAATAACCATCGAATTCAATCTATGACGTCATACTGCGTGAGTTCTGCAACACAAGAGATGGATGGCGACATATATCCTTGAAACCATCATTTCTCCAGTGAATAGGCGAATACTCGGCCAATTTGTGACCGCTCAGCTTCTGCACAACCCTACACGACATTTCCAAGCATTATCCTCACACAACAAGGGATTACCTTGGAGACTACAGCTGGTGTTTGTAGGATGTTTGTTGGCAGAGCAAACCCTCTGATCACCAAGATCTCTCTCCTTTTTTGCTCATCGTCCTGAAACCCATGTTAGCCTAGCGGTACGTTCACACCGCCAAAAAGAGAAAGGGCACAACTAATGTGTGAATTCGAGATTATCTCAATCGGACCGCCAAGCACATCAAAATAGGACGCAGCTTTGGGAATACCTTCCGCAAATGCATGGGGTTTCCAGGAGCGCTTCAGCTCCTCTCACAGCACCACAACAATTTCCTTCAAGGTGCTAAGGCCATCCAGCCCATCCACAGAACATCCGATATAAGAACCATAGGAGAGGTTAAAGCAGGGCCATGTCTACCATGTGATATCGCATCACCATCCAATTCACTCAAGTACACATGTATAGATTCACGTCATATATCTATTCCCTCTGCCTACTACCCAATATTCCTTCGATATCTCCATCCTCATAACTACTACCTATCTAACCCATCGACGCCAACTTAGATCCATCATAGCTACCAGTATCGGCCGCGACCTCGTACTTCGGATGATCCTCCTGTTTGGGGCTGTTTGCATCAATGTATCGGCACGTGAGGGCAAACCGCAACTTGCCAGAATGATCAACAGGATGCTCGTAATACCTCTGAATGCATTCACCATGCATGATAACGATGTCTCCATGCCCCAGGGTCATCGTGATAGCCGGATTCGCCTTCCCTTTCGTGGTGAGTTCCAACTCCTTCGTCATTGCTTTGAGTCTATCCTTATATGCCTTGCGCTCATCGGCCGTGCCCCTGGAAGCTTTTGCAATTGGTCGTGTGCTGCCATTCGTTCTTGGTATTTGATGCATCCAGGCATCGGTTCCGTATCATTGAAGACACCGCTCACAGAAACACCATGAGAGTGTCGTGCTTTCATGCGTAATCTCATCGTTCCTTAGTTACCGAGGGAGAAGCGTATCAATCGTAGGACCAAGACCAAACTCACCGTCATCGTGGTAATCGATGCTTTGTCTCTCGCAGTACCCTAGAGCCAGCACTTCATTGAATTCTTGGTGTTTATCTTCGTTTATGAATTCCGAGGCCCAATTCAAGCGCGTTCGCGTTATTCGCGATAGCATGTGCAGCGCCTTCAAAACCGGAAGAGGCGGTGGCGGCAATGAATTTATATGGCATACCGTAGTTGACTAGGAAGTGCTGGGTGAAATTGTCACCTTTGAGCTGGCCGTTTTGCAGCGGTCGGTGACGCAAACCGATGTCCTTTTTCTGGAGTTCGACGGACATGTCATCCCGGCCGTTCTCTTCTTCGATGACAGTCTTGTTTGCGACGAGGTGTGCGACGAAGTCTTCTATTCTAGGGGCCTCAAAGATGTTGATACGGTAGTTGTGGGCGAACTTGACTGTGATATTGATTAAAGCGTTGTGCTTGCCCCTCGAGAGCGTATATCCAGCAGTCAATGGAAAATGCGGATCATGTAAGGCTTGCGGTGGAATGACCGTGTGAGGAAACAAGTATGTGAAGTCATAGGTGATATTGCGGTATTCCCAACCGAGCCAGGACTCGCGTGAATTGCAGCGACTGCATTTCGGGCAGACGATACCTTTCCAGGCGGCATGAGAAACGTCATCTCCAGGAACGTATTGGTTCCTAAGCTCCATCAAGTTTGGTGCAAGGCTATAACGGTGGTTGTCGTTCGGCCAGGCTGTTCGCTGCTTCAGGAATCGGGGTTCGTACAGGAGACCAGCTTCATCGGGCTCGTTGCTATTCTCCAGGCGCCAGAACAAGTTACACTCCGGCTGACGACACATCCAGCCTTGAAGGTAGGCTTGCTGAGATTCATGCTTACATTTAATGCACTCTTTGATGACTGGTGGCGGAGGTTCTCCAAGAGCGACGGGTGCCTTGACGTCCTTCGGCATCCACCAGGACGGTTCATCGGCGTTCAACTTCTCGAAACGGTATCGGATATCTTCAAACCATTGGGTTTCTCAAATCAAATGTGCGTAGGCTTGAAAAAGTCAAGAACAGAATACAGGTGAGAAAACTTGGACGGCGCGCAAGGGTACGAATTGCCAATTATAACAACTGGGTTGTAGTGAGCCATTGAATTTCGAACACGGAAACCTTGACTTCCTTCCTCTTGGTCCTTGTTGAGAATTCGGTTGCCCGTGATCTCGTTCTTGGATTTTCCGCCGCCGGCACGTGCCGTGACGACGTTGGCATCGAGATAGTCGTGCGGATGACTCGCCCCGTCGAACATGAAGCCCTTCGCAAGACCATCGGTGCAATATCCTCCTTATTGATACGACCTGAAGTAATTCGGGGTTTCACATAAAGCCTGACGCGCGTCAGCCCTGACTATAGGCCGATTTGAAGGCTCCAGCTTTGAGGATGCAGTTCCCAGTACTGGGATTAGGTCACTAGCCAGTGTATACAGTCTGGCCTCATCCAACAAGGCAGGGCCAAAAGGGATCTCCTGGACGGTGTCCTGGGGGTCGGTATGCTCCAGGGGTTGGTTTTCGACTTCAATTTGGACGTTTTCAAACCTTATGTATGCGATTAGTTGCCTGTAACGTAGACAAAAGGGATTCTATTTACCTAGGTCCGCATTTTCATGTCCCTCCAACTCCTTCGCTACTTCAGGCTCTGAAATGACTTCACGTTTGATCCTCTTGTCCTCTCTAGCTTCTGAACACTGAGAAATGTCATCCGGAACGCTGCTCAAGGGAGAATCGGGCGCGTCCAATGACGTATATGGCGGATCAAAAATACTACTCTCGATAATCTCCTGGTAGTCAAGTGAGTCCCGTTTGCGCTTGTCATCGCCGGGTAAAGACAACGGCGACTAGCCAGGCGGCGGTTCGGGAGATGAACTCATGTTACAAGAAAAGCATCAATAGGGAATCTGATCGAAAATTGTGAATAAATCTAGATATCTGGCAATAGGAATATGCAATTGTACAAATTATCCATTGGAGGGGAAGTAGAAGGCAGATGTGAAGAATAGGAAAGAGTTAAGGAAAGAGGAGAATGATAAAAGGGCGAGGGGTGTAAAGGGCGGTATGCTACAGACGCCATTCACAATAAAGAGAATATATAATATTAAACGCAGGAGAAGTAGTTGTGACAGACCACAAGTGAGCGCTGAAGACTCCCTCGAGATTCCGCGGGGAACGTATCGAAGGAGGATGAAATGCGGATGTGAATGTGAACAGGCAAAAGTACGAACTCAACGCATGTGACCACTTACCATGTATCGACCCTAGTTAGCCAATTCTCTAGCGGAGCGACGCCAGAAATTTAACAGTGACATTGCTCTTGACAAGTCGCTGAAAGTTGATAGTGAATGGTGAACAGTGACTCGGGGTTTGGGAGCCACTTGATGAAGCGGGGTGGAGCTTAGGCCAACCTTCAGCCGCTAACCATTTTGGGTCATGCGGACAAAGTACGCCTCCACGGGGCTGAATGATGTTAATGGGATAGTTTGTCGGGCTAGAAAAGGTATACTGCTCGGGAGATTATGACCCAATGGGACCGGTACTGTGAGCGGAAGACGGCGCACCAGTTGACGTCCTTCGTGCCCTGCAGCCTCGGTAATCAGTGCTTGGCTTTCCCAGCTTCGAGCTGTCTGGTCTTGGAAGCTTCCCCACGCCTCCATGGCTGGAGAAGGGCCCTATCCGAAGGCGCTTGCTAAGCGTCATTAGGTCCTTCTAAAATAAATCCTTGCTCGTCCCTTCTACACTCCTTGGCCCTTCACTTCTTCTTCAATTATCCAATACCTCCTGACCAGCTGAAGTTCGAGTAGTCACAGCGCAATCGCTCAATTGTCAAAGACGTAGCACTGGCTCGAGTAGCACAGCGTTCGCCAACATGCCATTCACCGCGCCTTCATGGGTTCCTAAGCTTCCATTTGACCCTCCCGACTCGATACCCATCTCCGAGTTCATACTCGAGGAGCACTACGGGCGACACCCTCTCGGATACTCGAAACCGCCGTTCACCTGCGGTCTCTCTGGGAAAAACTACTCGGCTTTGGAGGTCAGGGAGCGCGTGGACTACCTTGCAAGAGGTCTGGCAAAGGAGTTCGGATGGCATCCAAATAAGGGATCAGAATGGGACAAGGTCGTTGCCGTGTTCTCCGTCAACACGGTGAGTGCATACTTCTCTCACACATCTACCCAATTGGCCTTCGAGGTCTAAGAGGACTCACACCCCAGGAGCCATATCCTTTCATTCTACGCTCCTGGATCTAGAGAAGTCTCCCCCCCAAGAGCGCATCCCCCACCATGTTATCGAGTCTAGCAAACTCCCGCCCTCAGCAGCGCATATTTCATCCTGTGTCAATTGAGACCGCATTCGACTGACCCGTACAGCTTGACACCCTCCCCTTAGCATGGGCAACCCATCGTCTCGGCGGGATTCAATCACCCGCGAACGCCGCCTATTCCGCCGCTGAACTCGAGTACCAACTCAAGGACTGTGGAGCCAAAGTTCTCTTCACCTGTCTTCCGCTTCTCAAGACCGCACAAGAAGCGGCGCAGAAAGCCGGGATACCAAAAAATCGCATTTATATCCTTGAAGTTCCAAAGGAGTTTACTGGCGGGAAGGGAAGTCCCAGTGGCATGAAAACAGTCGATGACTTCATTCGCGAGGGCTCTCGGCTTGAGCGACCGGAGCCTTTGAACTGGGAGCAAGGGCATGGCGCAAAGAGGACTGCGTTCTTGTGCTATTCCAGTGGCACATCTGGGCTACCGGTATGTAGGCGTCTGTTTGTCGGCATAACTTGGGCTAACCGTGGGTAGAAAGGTGTCATGATTTCGCACAGGAATGTTATCGCGAATACCATGCAAATCACCGCTTACGACAAGCCATATCGAGACACCAAGAGGCAGCCCGGAACGCAATCCGATTATATCGAGAATGTGCTTGGGCTTTTACCGATGAGCCATATCTATGGCCTGGTGGTCATCTGCCATGCGAGCGTTTATCGAGGCGACAGCGTAATCGTATTACCGAAATTCGAGTTTGCGACGTTCCTCGATTCTATTCAAAGATTCAAGATCAATTCTTTGTACTTGGTATGTTATGCTAGTTATAACCAATGTTCCTGTGTTTGGCTTACTCAGTGATCCAGGTGCCGCCAATTATTATTCTGATGACGAAGAACAAGGATGTCTTGGCGAAGTACGACCTCAGCAGCGTCTGGTCAGTTTTCACGGGCGCAGCGCCGCTAGGGAAGGAGACCGCGGAGGACTTGCAGAAGATCTTCCCGTCGTGGTCCATCCGGCAAGGATACGGTAAGTACACTACCTCGATACGCGAACGCCGGACCGATGACTGACTGAATTTGAAGGCCTTACCGAAACGTGCACCGTTGTATGCTCGACCAATCCAGATGATATCTGGTTCGGCTCTTCGGGGTCGTTGTTACCCGGCATCGAGTGCAAGATTGTCACACTCGAGGGAAACGAAGTGACTGGGTATGACCAGCCTGGAGAACTTCTAGTGAAGTCACCTTCCGTTGTGTTGGGCTACCTGCATAACGACAAGGCGAACAAAGAGACGTTCCAGGATGGATATATGCGGACGGGTGACGAGGCGGTCATTCGGAAGGCGCCATCGGGACATGAACATGTTTTCATTGTTGACCGCATTAAAGAGCTGATCAAAGTAAAGGTGAGTAATAATTTGCCTTGAGGCGCGAAAAAGAAGTGTTGGCAAGTCTCTTCTGGTGTAAAGTGAGAGATGGGTAGCCTCATCTTGAACCAGCGCACTTCAAGGGGTTTTGTACCTGCGCCGGGCGCTGCGCGCCCTTGGGCGGCTGGCCGCCCTGGGATCGCGAGATCGGCCTCAAGGACTCAAGCCTAGAATTAGTGTTTTGGTTTGAGTCCCATAGACCATGAAATGGAGGGGCTGAAGGGTGTGCAAGCCCCTTACTATGTGCGAGAGAGAAAGCAGGTAGGCGAGTATGGGATATAAAGAAGTGAGAAGGGCGGGCGGTGCCTTCCAGTGTTTGAAAGAAAAGAGAAAAGAAGAGGGAAGTCACATAAGAAACGGTGAGAGGAAGAAAAGACGTGCGGTCTAAGAAGGGGAGAGCATCAACCATCACTGGATTACATTCAAAATCCTCGAGAGCGGTGAAACTAACAAGCGCAATAGGGCCACCAAGTCGCACCCGCCGAACTCGAAGCCCACCTCCTCACTCACCCGGCAGTCAATGATTGTGCTATAATCCAAGTTCCCGATGACGCTGCGGGAGAAGTGCCAAAAGCATTCGTCGTCAAGTCGCCAGCCGTCGGTCTTGAAGAAAGCGACCGCATGCTAGCAAGACAGATTCAGAAACATGTCGAGGATCATAAGGCGAGGTATAAGTGGATCACGGGAGGCATCGAGTTTATTGATGCGATTCCCAAGAGTCCGAGTGGGAAGATTTTGAGGAGGTTTTTGAGAGATAAGGAGAAGGAGAGCAGGAGGGCGAAGGGAGCGAAGCTCTAAGTGAGGGAGTGGATCTTTTGTTGTGTGGTCCAAGAGATAAGTGACTGCATTCCTCGTTATTTGGTAGATTTTTGTTGGATATATCCTAGATAGATGCCGTTGGATATACTTTGAACCATGAGCATTTTGAAATGACAGTGCAGTTAAATGTCACATGCTTGATATTAGTTATCAAATGTAAATGACGTCGGTGTTTGTGAACGATAACGCCGACCCGCAACCACACCCGAAAGAAAAAGTTCCTAATGGAATTTCTTGGGTGATATTTCTAAGCACAACCACCTTTAAAAACAGACTCTAAACAACCTGCTTTTTTTCAAACACAAGTCGAACCCACCTGGGCAAAACTGACTCTCCCTGTACATTGGACAAGCATTTCTATACACAATGTCAACACACAACCCTCATTCCGCAGAAGACCACGAAGACGATGACGCCGCTATGCTCGATCCCGCTGAAGCAGGCGAAGAAATACCCGACGACGAAGATGAGCCTATGGAATCCGATGACGAAGGAGACCAAGACATTCAACTAGAAATCCAGCTTCAAAACGATAGCGTAGCTCACTTTGATGGTCACAAGGACTCCATCTTCTGCATAGCGCAACATCCCGTGCACCCAGAGATCGTGGCCACGGGAGGCGGCGATGAAGTCGGGTATGTATTTGATTCTACGCCAGCTCCGACCCCTGCAGGACAAAGTAATGGGGATCTGAAAGAAAGAGAAGGATTGAAGAGTCTGTTTAAGCTCGAGGGACATACGGATAGTATTAATGCGATTACGTTTACGTATCCGAAGGGTCAGTATCTCGCTACCGCAGGTCTAGATGGTAAACTCCTCGTCTGGCAAGGAGAACCTACTGGCCACCGTTGGAAATTCCTGGCCGAGGCGCAGGAGGTGGAAGAAATAAATTGGCTGTCTCCATGTCCGTCCCCGGATCATGCAAACGTGATAGCGCTGGGTGCGAGCGATGGGTCGGTTTGGGTCTATCAAATTGATGTCAAGGATAAAGAGAGTCCATTGTCGGTTTTGCAGGCGTTTTACCTGCATACTGAGACTTGTACGGCCGGGGTTTGGAGCCCGGATGGGAAGTTACTTGCTACAGTCTCTGAAGACTCGAGCTTTTATGTCTGGGATGTTTTCGGTGATGCGGCTGCTGCAGAAATCACGGGTACGCAGAGTGGACAAACGGTCGTAGGATTGACGGGTTTGGATGAGAGGTTCAAGGTCGAAGGCGGTCTGTACAGCGTAGGTATCGCACCGAATGGGGCGTTTGCGGCTGTCGGTGGACCGGAAGGTCAACTGCGTATCGTTGGATTACCGCGCATATCCCAAGCGGCCCCCTCTGCAGGATCGAGTGGCGCGGGAGCAGCCAACAAGCCGGGCGGCGCAAAACAAGCCGCAGCCAAAGGCTCGAGTTCATCAGCAGGCCAGGCCGGACAGATTCTGGCGAGCTTACAAGCTGGCACCGACAACGTCGAAACCCTCTCCTTCTCCCAACCTCCTCTAACCCTGCTCGCCGCCGGCAACGTCGACTCCAGCATCACCCTCTTCGACACCGCGCACCGCTTCGCCGTGCGACGACGCATCGAAGGGGCCCACACAGACCAAGATGAGGAGCACGCCGTCATCAAAGTAGAGTTTTTGAAAAAGGAGGGGGCTGGTGGGTGGTTGTTGACGAGTTGTGGGAATGACGGGGTGGTGAGGAGGTGGGATGCCAGGGGAGGTACGGCGGCGGCGGCGAAGGGGTTGGTGGGGGAATGGAGGGGGCATAGGGGGGGTGGAGATGGAGGGGGTATAATGGGGTTTGTGCAGGGGGATGGGACAAAGGTGGTTACGGCTGGTGATGAGTGAGTATTCCCTTCAGTATATGTGAGAGAGTGAGTGCTAATGTTGTCTAGTCATGTGTCGTTAGTGTTCCAGACGCCAGTATAGGCGTGTGACGAGAGTCTGCTGTCTTCTGATCATCGTGATATTTCAAAAACTGCATTATAGACTTTGTTTACACGACACAGGCTTCTTTTCTTATATGTTCTGGTCTAGCTATTGTGAGAGGGGATATGTTCTAGTTGATTGATCACGGCTTGAGAAACCCCTAATTTTTGCAGTGACGTCACTTCATCTTGATCGATACTCACTATCTCCAGTCCAAATCAACCCCAACCAAAGGAAATAATGTCTCAGCCATTTCTCAGCCCTCCCTTTTCTTACCATTCCCAATTCTCATATCCCATTTTCAATCCCTTGGCTCCACCAACACATGCCTATAACGGTCTTCCCATACTATTACACTATTACTCTGAAATGAACCTCCCTACAAAACCCGCAACCTCCTTAGCCTTCTCAACCATCGGCAAATGCCCGGCCCCCTCAATAACTTCCAAATGCGCCCCCTTGCCCAATGATGCCGCCATCTCCTTCATCGTATTCGGCAACACTCCATCCCCGCTCCCCACCAAGAAAGCCCCTTTCCCACTAAACCCCTTCATTTCCTCTCTGAAATCGTATACGTAAAGCGCTTGAACAGAAGTCTTGAACCCCTCTAGTGAATTTGTAGCAACCATTTCCTTGACTTTAGCTATCTTACTCTCGAGTTCTCCGCCATCGTAGGATTCTTTGACGAACCAACGTCGTACTGTGAGTTCGGCGAGTTCAGATCCGACGATATTTTCTCCGGAGGAGGATGTTGCAGATTCCTTTTCAGCGACAGCGACGCGTTCGCCCCAGGCTTTGGGATTACTAGCAGGGGCGACGGAGTTTGTATCACAGGCCACGAAACCCGCAACCCTATCCGGATACTTGAGTCCGATGTTTAGAGCAGTGGCACCACCGAGAGATACGCCGATGGCTGCCGCGGCCTTTTTAACTCTGAGGGCGTCGAGCAGGGATATTATATCTTGAGCTAGTAAATCCACTGTTATAGGTTTAGACGAACGAATACTAGACCGGCCACGAGTATTGAAGCGCAAGATCCTGTATCCCGGATTCTGAGTGAGGAAGTGGGTGATGAAGTCGTCCCATATAGAGTACGTTACTAGAATCGAGTTTGCGAGGACCATCAACGGAGCCTTTGGATCTGGATCTCCCTCTAATCGATACGGGATCTGGACGTCGTCGGAGGTTGTGATGTAGGACTCGATAACTGGGTATCCCCTTCCCGATGCTGAGGACGGAAATGTTTTCGTAGCAGAATCGGTTGACGATGTCTGGATAGTTATGGGATCTGAGAGCGAAGAAAGGTCGCGCGGGGCGGGTCCGAATGTATAATACAGATCATACGTCCTCCTCCTCTTTTCTTTAACAACAGATTCATAAATTCGATCATTCCAAGCCGTCGTCGTAGCTTCCGCAAACTCCTTCCCACCCAACCCATTTACGGGGGCATACTCATGGAGTGCCAGAAACACTCTCTCCTTCCCTTCTCCCTCAATAGCAGACGTAACGAATCTCCTCGTTCGTCTCCACCCAGGGACTTTTTGCAGCATCGGGACATGTTCTTCTGAATACCACTTCGCTAGCTCTATTTCTTTGTCGTTTCCGGGGTGCAGGGTTAGGGACACGGCGACTAATACATTTTCTTCTCTTTCATTTTCAATGTCTTCCAGGTTTTTGGAATCCGGGAGTTTGACCTCTTCGATGCAGTCGTAGAACCGGCGGTCTACTTTGATTTGTTTTATGGTATCCCTTTCCCTCTGACTCTGGACGGGCGGGGCTCTTAATCGTGTATACACATCTTTGGTCAGCATTTGCATGTCTGAAATGTCGTATATCGCCATCCATTCAGGCTTCTCTGGGTTTCCAGTTCCATTTTCGAGGTCATTTGCACGGTATCGGAAACCATTGTGGCAAAATGATAATCTAAGTCGTCCAGGTCCGTGTTCGTTGTTGTACCAATCGTGAAACTGTGCTGGAGGTAGGCTCTCCTGTGGCTGCATTGTGACATACAGAATTCCGGATTGACGTGCCATGTTGACGGATTGTAGTCAGTGGTCGAAGCTGTATATAGGTTTTGAGAAGCGTTGGAGAAAAAGGAATGAAAGGATTTATTTTGGAAGGTGCAATGGGAATGAAAGGTAGGAAATAACGAAGAGATTGGGGGTGAAGCTGAACTGAATGTTTAAAGATGTTGATGATGAATGATTCTCCGATGACATCTGCCGGCCCAGACCTCCGGAAAGTCAAGGAACGTAGAGTGGCAGTACTCCCGAGGTCGGAATTAAATTGGAATTATCAGCTGGTCACGTGGATAGAAAACCGGCGAAAGAATTATTACTTCTTTTTCATCTTTGCAGCTGTGCATTAGTGTTCTACTAGTTATTAGGTGCGGCTGCTGGTGTACGTAGATGCAGAGGGTTAGACTCAAGAACATTATACTACAGTATACTAAAATTTCACCACATTCTAATTCCAATTCCTGACAACTCCCAATAGAATAACGAAAACTCTTTCCTTCACAACTGCCCCAACTCCACCCGTTTTCAATCCACTAATCATACCAAATAGCATTCATCCCAAACCCGGGCTGTTTGATTTCCAATCTCGCAACCCGCGCCAAAAACTCCTTGTGCCACCTATAAATCTCAATTCCACCCTTCTCATCATCGGTTAAAGCCAGCCACTCATCCGTCCAAGGACATGGGCTCACCGCATTTGAATGTCCTCCGCTCGTCGGCGTAGGATTGAGGCAAATTTGACGTTCAATGGCGCCGACCTCGGTAACCTTAAATGCAGCGATGTAGCCTGTCAAGTCGAAAGAGTTGGCGCGGGAGGTTGCGAAGAGGTATTGAGCGCTGTGTGTTAAGAGGACGACGTCGCTTCTATACATTTTTGGGTTAGGGATATCTGGGTTTATCAGCACATGCTACTGAAGTCAGGGAAGGGGTGATGTACCTGGGGGGATTAAGGGAAACGATTTATGCGTGAATACAGGCATGTGTGTCTGCTCATCAATAACATATTCCGCAAGGCGATTCCCTGCTTCCATCAATGCATACAGGTATTTCCCACTCGGATGCATTTCCACCCAGCGGGGATGGTCATCAGGTCCTGGTGCATCGACATGTCCTACTACTTCCAGTTTCCCTTCTGACGCTTTCTTGTGACACCATAGTCTATTCGCCCACATGTCTGCGGAGTATAGGTATGTTTCTGTAGGATCGAACACCATGCCATGAATAGCCGACTTATCGCAGTACTCGTAGTTTTGAATGTTCTTGTCAATAGATCCGTCCTCTTTGACCGAAAAGACGTTTCCGTAGCCCGCGTAGTCGTAGAAGGGATTGCCATAAACACAATATGGCGGTTGTTTGGCGGCGAGCACGAATATGGCGCGGGTTCTGGTATCGGCTTCTGCTGCCTTCGCTGTTTCGCTATCAATCACGTGCATTGATTCCTCCCTCTTATGAAATTACATACGGTGTCCACCCATTGGATGACTCGAGCTATGCACAATTTCTGTCGGACCCCTGACTTCATGGCTCGACCATTTCTTCATCGAAGCGCCGTAGATGTTCTTCCTCCGATGCTGAGAGCTGTGTAAGCTACTGACTTCGGCCGAGGAGTTGATATGTGCTCACATCGAATGTCATCCACGATATCGGCTCATCATGCGGGATCTCAGTCTTCTGGACGAGCTTGAGGGTGAGAGCTTCGTCGTCGAATTCGACAGTTATGACGATGCCTGGAGGTGTCCAGGTGCCAATCATAAGATGGTGCTTCATTCTGGTAGCAATTGCAAAACATCAACCGTCAAAATAGAAAACGCAAAGTCAAAAATGGATATTTGCAATGGCACGAGAAGAATTGATGTTGGCTCCATCTCAACGCGTGCATAGTAGAAATTGTTCGCGCCCGAACGATGGCCGATGACGGGGGAGCTTTGAGATCCAGCGAAGAAGACCGGCAAAGCATTCATCCACAATGCCTTTGTGCTGATTGGCCGACGTGAACAGGGATTCGGCTGAGGCGCTGCGGGGCTCTGGATTCTGTCATCGGCACTCCATCTGTCCAGCATCGACGCTCCAAAAGCCGATGGACTCTGCCGCAGATGACACAAATGCCAGTCGCAAGAGTCGCGGGGCCTGGGTGACCTGATATCGGGCGGCTATAACGGGAAGTAAAACTCAATGAGCACCATTTGAGATATAAATTTATATCTGGAGCCGTTTCCTGCATCTCCGAACCAGAATTCCCCAAGATTTCACTTACATTTGTGGTTGTTTGCCTCCACAAATCCATCTAAACCCCAACCCATTGTTCTTCTATCCGGAGAGTAGAGAATAAACACTGCAATCATGTCCAAGCCGCACCGTTTCGATCCCAACTTCACCGACTCGGTCATCAATGCCATGGGCCCTAAGACCGACCCGCGCACCCGCGAGGTTATGACCTCTTTGATCCGCCATCTCCACGACTTCACCCGCGAGGTCGAGTTGACGGTCGACGAATGGATGGCGGGCGTCAAGTTTATCAACTTGATCGGCCAAACCTCCACGTCGACACGCAACGAAGCTCATCGCATATCTGATGTCCTGGGTCTAGAGTCGTAAGTCCTCAAAAGCATGCCTAATAGACCCAATTTGGCACGGGGCTAACTGTAAGTTAGACTGGTCGACGAGATTGCTCACAAGCACATCAACGAGTCTGGCGAAGAGCCCACCTCATCCTCCATCCTCGGCCCCTTCTGGTCTCCCAACGCCCCCTTCCGCGAGAACGGGGGCAGTATCATCATGTCACCACACCAGGGAGAGCCTACCCTCATGCATGGTGTGATCACAGACCTCGACACCAAGAAGCCCATTCCGGGAGCCGTCATTGATATCTGGCAAGCATCGTCAAACGGTAAATACGATTTCCAGGACCCAGATAACCAGGTCCCGAACAATCTGCGCGGAAAGTTTAGGTGCAATGAGAAAGGAGAATACTGGTTTTACTGCTTGAAGCCGACGGCTTATTCATTGCCCACTGATGGTGAGTAATTCAACTCTAAAGATATTGTGAATGGAGCGCTAATAGTCTTGAAGGTGCTGCTGGTGAGATCTTCAGAGCCTTGGACCGCCACCCCATGCGGCCAGCACATATCCATCTCATGATGACCGCCGAGGGTTACAAACCTATAACCACACAAATCTACCCCCGAGATGACCCCTACGTCACCAACGACACTGTCTTCGCTGTCAAAGATGATCTGCTCATAGACTTCAACCCGCGGGACGGTGACCCGAATGCTAAGTTGGATTTGGAATACAATGTACGACTGGCACCTAGGGATGGAAAGACTGCTCCAATGGAGGGTATCGCACGATTGTAGAATAGACAATGGTGTATGACGAAATTGCATATATTTGGTTCCGGCAATGAGGCGTTCGGAGCTCCAGCGATCTCTTGGGTCAGCCCTTGGGCATCGTCGATGACATACCTGCATTGGTTTGGGCATGATTGGGAGGTTTTTCGTAGATGTAAATATTCTGTTCAACTGAATGAATAACGAGAGAATGCCTGACTTTGACTCTTGAAACATGTGGATTCAACCAACTCGATGAAAACTGGATGAAAATCCCCGCCGATATCACCGATAAAATCCCCGCCCTTCGATGGATCTGCCGAGGACCGCTCCGGCGGGTCCCTTAATTTTCGTACCTTAAAAAGTCAGCTTGCTCCTAGTTGAGTTAGGAGTATCAACCTTCTTTCCAAACCCATCATTCAACCAATACAGTCAATTCCACTCGGAAGTTCCCAAGATCCTTGAATTTGCCACAATGCGTCTCCAGTACGCTCCAAAAGAGCCCACCAACCTCTCAGATGCACCTATTTACCAACGCATCGCCGAACGTCGAGCTCCACGTCCACTAATTCCACTCGATCTCGCACTTCTCCACTCCCCTCCTGTGGCCGACGGCTGGAACAGTTTCATTGGCGCTGTTAGAACGAAGACAACACTTGATGACGGAATCAAAGAACTCGCCATCTCCCGAGTCGCAGTCCTCAACAAGGCGGTCCACGAATGGAACTCTCACGCTCCGCTCACACTAAAAGGCAGGATAACTCCCGAAGGGCTCGAGACAGCAAAAACTGCAAAGATAATTGAGAAGGGTGGAGAAGTGCCTAGTGAAGGGGGAGGGTTGGGAAAGAGAGAATGGACGGTGTTGGCGTATACGGACCAGATGACGATTGGGGTTGAGGTTGATGAGAATGTGACGGAGAGGTTGAAGGAGTTTTTGAATGAGAGGCAGATTGTGGAGCTTACGGCGACGGTGGCGGCGTATAATTGTGTGAGTAGGTTTTTGGTTGCGTTGGATGTGGGGGAGAATAACGGGAAGGAGATGAAGAGTGTGAAGGAGCTGGCTGGATGATTAGCATCAGTGTATCATGGCGCTGGATAGGAGTCGCAGGCGGTGAATGCTCGCATGCGGGTGATGAATTGATGAATGCTTTCTTTTCATGAGGCTCTTCTAGGCAATTCGAAATGGAAGGTGCAACCCCGAACTTGCACCGTTGCACCTCCGCAAAAGCTATGACCACAACGGTAGCCGACGCAAGCCGAGCTGATTCACGGCTCAATATATCAAACCATCCACCGTCTCTCGTACTGTCAGCAATACAATTTCTTTCCTAAACAATGGCCTCTCTACCACCCCGAATCCTCTCGCGCAGTGTTCGCCAGTTATGCCGGCACCAAACGCCTCTAGCTCCTTTAATTATCCGCCGTCACGCTTCCTCCAAACACCCTAAAGCCTTCGTTCCGCCAACGAAGTCAGACCTAGACGAGCTACGTGAAAGAGTGCAGGAATTCACGCGTACAGTGCCGATCCTTCAATTGTAATTCTCTGTAGCTAATAAAGCATAGGCCGCGAGATCCCCGAAGAAGTAGCCCAGAAAACCGATCAAGACAATGCCTTCCCAAACGAGATGTGGAGGAAATTCGGAGAAGCAGGGCTCTTGGGAATAACAGCAGACGAGGAGCACGGTGGATTGTCAATGGGGTATCAAGCACATTGTGTGGTTATGGAGGAGATTAGTAGGGCATCTGGTGCGTCTTCCCACCCCAACCCCTCCACCTTTGATCCATTTTAAGTCTGAAGGGTGAGACTGAACGGGAGTTGATATGATAGAAAGGTAGCATCGCCCTCTCCTATGCCGCCCACTCCCAACTCTGCATAAACCAACTCATGATCAACGGCTCCCCCTCCCAAAAAGCAAAATACCTCCCTCCCCTAATATCCGGTGAGCACATCGGCGCACTGGCAATGTCCGAACACTCCGCGGGTTCAGACGTCGTGTCTATGAAGACTACCGCAAAGGAAGTGGATGGTGGATATCTGCTCAATGGAACCAAGATGTGGATCACAAACGGTCCAGACGCCCACACAATAATCGTTTACGCGAAAACCGAGCCGCACGCCGGCGGCAAAGGCATAACAGCCTTCATCGTCGAAACCTCAGCAAAAGGCTTCTCCTGTGCGAAGAAACTTGATAAACTCGGCATGCGGGGTTCCAACACGGGCGAGCTTGTCTTCGAAGATGCCTTCGTTCCTCGGGAAAATGTTCTCGGAGAGGTCAACAAAGGCGTTCGTGTCCTCATGGAAGGCCTCGACCTAGAAAGACTGGTTCTTTCCGCCGGCCCATTAGGTCTGATGCAAGCCTCCCTCGACACGATCCTCCCCTACACCCACACCCGCCGCCAATTCAACACCCCAATCGCCCACAACCAACTCATCCAAGCCAAACTCGCCGACATATACACAAAATTTCGAGCCTCCCAATCTTTCACCTACGCCGTAGCAAGCGCCATCGACAACGGCGGCGAAATCAAGACGCAGGACTGCGCAGGCGCGATTCTGTATGCTGCGGAACGGGCAACGGAGTGTGCCCTTGATGCAGTGCAGTGTATGGGTGGGATGGGGTACGTGAGTGAAGTTCCTGTTGGGAGGATACTGAGGGATGCGAAACTTTATGAGATTGGGGCGGGGACGAGCGAGGTGCGACGGATGGTTATTGGGCGGGCTTTCAATAGGATGTTTGATGATCAGAGATAAAGGCAGTTAGTTAGTCATGCTAATCAGGTATAATTTTATACAGTACTGCATCGGATCGGAAGAGTAGCATATGCAGGCTTTTGGAGGGATATGTTGTGATATCAGGGTCTTTCATTGAAGGAAATGAAGTGACATCCTCCCCTGTAACTTCACGTTTATACCTACCGCCTCGTGCCATCTCCGGTAGGATACCCCAAACTACATCATCTCCAATTCCCATCTTCTAGCTCTGCGTATCCTATGATTATAGCTATCTCATGCACCGCCAGAATCGCCGCCAGCGTAGAGAAACGTGCTAGGGTGCAATGCAGCCAATCAAGGGCGTTAGTTCTGCAACATTGGAGAACCAAAACGAGCATCTTAACAATTAGGCTTCAAATTAAACCACCGTAACAAAGAGATATAACATCTTCCGAACCTAAAACCAGAGAAAACAATAAATATTTGCTACTGTCAACTTAACATCTAAGAAAATTCGAATTACTGAGCTTTAACGTGGCTTACTAAGTGGGTGGCGATCCTGGCAGTGCATGGGATAGGAACCTTTATAGAGCTAAAGCTAAAATATCCAAATAAAAAGAACTCTAGATTTAGCTAGGGATGTAGCATAGGGGATGCGCAGGAAGTCGAAGATGTAGCCTGGTGTGTCCCGCGGGAGCTGGAAGGATGCTGTAGTTCCATCATTCAACTTTCCCTCACATCAATGGACTCCTATCAAGCCCCCCTCTGGGCGCCGAGCAGCCGCCTCCCTTGGCATCAAACCAGTGTAATCTTATTTCCAACGACACTTCTTTATGACGAGGAGGAGATGAACAATTTTTGAACATAACACATTATTCATTTCCGCTTACGCATATCCAGCAAGCCTTTCATACTAAATCTTACGGTATGATACTCTGTCACCCAAAGCCTCGTCCATACAGTCATCCCGTTCCATCCAAATGCCCAAAAATGCCGTGAGATGATTCCAGATCCTTTGATTCATTTCGTTACCCTATAAACACCATGTTTCTCTTCTCAAAGCTCTCTCAATCCCCCATCTCTAAGATATCATAAACCACCCCCCACCAACCGTCAACCCCAACGCAACAACCGTCAAAATCCCCGCCCCCGCCTTATCCGCCGTTGTAACCTCTACGAACTCCACATCCGGGGGTGCATTCCCACCAGTCCCCGCGGCCGGATTGCCTTGACTCGTACCCCCATTATCCGCACTATACGGCGCTTTCACTTCACTTATCAAATTCGCACTTATGACGCTTAACGCACTCATCTGCTGTCCCACACCCCCATTCCCATCAAAATTATCATAGAACCACCTTGATCCGCACATGGTACCAGAGTCACCGCCATTGCATTGCTTAGCAGCGGCTTTGGCGGAAGCTTGCAGGCGCGGCATGATTTGGTCGTAGGTGAAGGGGGCGAGTTGAGCGGCGACGGCAAGCCAGCGCGACAGGTAGGCTTTGAAGGACCATTGGTCGACGTCGCATTTTTGGGTGGCTTCGCAGGCTACTTCGACCATGACGGAGTTTTTGTCTTGGGGGAAGAAGACAGAGGAGTGGTTTAGGAAACCTTGGAGGCGTGAGCGCCAGGTTTCGGAGCCATTTGTGTAGTTGTACATCTGCTAGGTGTTAGTCTTCGCTCAAAGGAAAGGGGGAGTTTGATAGAGAGTGAGGGTAAGAGATCTACGAGAAATGGATGAGATTGTGAAGGGAGGGAGTTTGGTTTGGGGGAGGTATTCTGGAAATTCATGGGAGAGACCTACATAGGCAGCGCCACCGATCATAATCCCATAATTATACGACCACTGCAATTGATCAGCATCAACACACCCCCTCAATACATTCGTCCCGTCATATATCTTATAATCCTTGGTCATCATCGGACTCTGCGCAAGCCAATCATACGCCTTCTCCGCCCACTCCGCATATGTATGATTCCCCGTATACTTCGCCAACCTCGCACCAAGTTGAAACATTCCTCCATTCGCCGCAGTATTCTTATAATTGTATCCGTCGATCCACTGATATATCTGCCAGCGCAATCCACCTTTACAAACACTTGGATCCCATCGCGAAATCAATTGATTCATGACCGATTGCGCGAGCGCAAGCCAACCCGGCTTATCGGCGGGTGGATTCGGGAAGTTGAGTTCGGCGGCTGACATACAGGTGAAGGCCCAGAAGAGCTGGTCGTCGTTACCTTCGTCTTTGGATTGGTTGGACGGCATCAGATTCTCCTGTTCTCCGATTTGGAACAGTATGCCATCTTTTACTAGGTCGTTGTATGTAGAGTCGTTCGTGTAGTACCAATAGTCTATCAGCTGGCCAAACATGGCGCCTGCTTCCCACCAGTAGTATGGTGGGTAGGTTAGTAGGCCTGGGATCCCGCTCTTAATGATGGTGCCTGAGCCTCCGGATGGCATGGTCGCGTATTGGGATACTAGGTCTGCGGCGACTTTCTTTGCGACTCCTTTGATTTGGTCTGGTTGTGGTTAGGTTAGGATATGTCCTGAGGAGATTTAGGGAAGAGAGCGAACGAGATTGGAGAATAGAATATGGAGAGAATACCTGGTTGCGTAGGATCTAAATCCATAGCCTCTGCGACGAACACATTGCGACCGAGTAGGCTGAGCGTTGCGAGCGCTCGAGTCACGCCGTTGAACACCTTCATTGCGACATAGGTTGGATATGAGAACAACAGACAGGAAAACGAGCGACTATGTTAAACTAAATGGGGTAGATGGCTACGCTGGGGGACGTGAGAGCGATAGTGAAATTATTCTGTGTTGGAAGAGCGGACGCACACGGATGAATGAAGAGTAGAAAGGTAGAGGGTGGAGGCTAACGGGCCGCTGCATTGCTTCGATTCCAAGGCTAACTACGGAATCGAAAACGGCTCTTTTCCCAAGTTAATAGCGTAACATGCTATTACCAATTTTTTATTTGGGACTTATGGTGAGCGTTTCGGTGTGGTGCCTCCAAGTTTTTCTTGTATGAAATAGTACGTCATAGTCTCGCTGCGACTTAGATACAGGTGAAGTCGTTGTTGCATTTCCACACTCGACGAGTCGAATGCCTCCGACGAGCCACATCAAATGGATGTGCGAACGCCTTCAGCACGACGAGTAGAGGAGGGGAGGGATAAATGCCCGGCCCATCTTCCCCATCCGTTCCCCTTCCGGTTCCCGACTCTCTTCAAGGCTGACGGGTCCAAAACCGGCTTGCTCTAATCGCGTAATAATCTACCCACATTACTGGTGTAAACGACTGATGAAGATCATTGCGGGACCTTCCTCGTACGGTAAACGGGCGCGAGATAGTTCGCAAGATGAATGGACGGGCCACGACGCTCTGAGGCCGTACAACGTCATAACCAACTTACCCAACCAAGGATGTAAAAGTAGAAAATATGTGGGCTGTAAACACCAGACGGCTGAATAGCCGGATCCCATCGGGAAATCCATCACCGTTGTAAACTTGCACCGACAATTAGTCGTGTATGTGAAATTCCGAATCGGCGGTTGTTTTGTTTTTCAGAGGTCGGTAGAGGCTGATGGAGGTTGATAAAAGTTGATGAGGTGGATGCAGTCAAGCTTTTGATATGAAGCTTATGTCCAACCTGACCCTTGACGATGAAGCGCTTGGCTGGTGCCCCACAGCCACCGTGACACAAACATCGTTTAAGAAACAAGAAACAGCAGGGTTTCAACCATCACCCCTGAGACATACTCTTTCGGATATACAACTCTGCTCAGACCTTGGTCTTCGACTGCGGATGAAATATTTTCTACGATTATGCCCGTCTACACATACACCCAAGGGAGTTAGTGGATGACACATGGCTTAATAGAAGGAGCTGGCAATGCTTGTTTTGAGCAATACCGGCGATTCTTCATGATCGGGTGATGTTCTTAGCATATCCTTTTTTGAATAATACGTCTTCTCCGAAATCTTGCTCTCGTAATGTGGTAACAAATCTACAAATCAGCTACTAAAAGTCAATAGCTACGCCACTTTTTTGCAACTCTAAAATAGCGCCTATCACAGCACACTTAAAATATAGACAAAAAATTTATCCTTTAAACATTTATACTTTACATTATATATTAGTTAGATTTTTTTTCAAAAAATAATAATAACTTAAGCTAATATTTACAAAAACGTAAAAAGTATATAGTTATTGGAATTTAAAATAATTAATATTTTATAAATGTACAAAATTTTGCTATGAGTTCTTTAATTAGATAATTTATTGTGGTCGTGCGAAACTGGTGAATTTTGGTGAAAATCGTGGGGTGGCTAATGACATTTGGTAGCTGATTTGCACATCCACCCTTTTCCCACCCTTCAACCCCTCTCCGGCCCCATCGCCTTACATCCTAAAAATCCCCCACTGTGTCTCCTTCTCACTCGCCTGCCCACCCATACTTGCCTGCAACCCTAACCCTAATACCATTCTCGTATGCTCAGGGGGGATAACTCCATCATCCCACAGCCTTGCCGAGCCAAACGTAGCTTCACTTTCACGCTCAATCCTCGCTTTAAGCTCAGGATCTGTTTCTTTACCTACAGCTTCCATAACAGAGGAGAGTTGTTCGGCACCCATTACCGAGGTACGGGCGTTAGGCCAGGTGAAGAGGAGGCGGGGGGAGTAGGCGCGGCCGCTGCGAAAGGTTAGTTGAGGTACAATGAGGTTGATAGAACCTATGGAAAGCTCCATGGAGAAAGGGAGAGGGATAGATCTGAAGTTAAATGAATGCGAGAGGAGTGGTACTCACCACATCCCATAATTTCCCGCGCCAGCACTAGAACCAAAAACGATAGTGAACTTAGGCACCTCGGCGCAGGATACAGCGGTGACAAGTTTCGCTCCATTCTTTGCAATCCCGCCCTTCTCGGCGTCCGCACCGACCATAAATCCCGAAATATTCTGTAGGAATACTAACGGGATCTGTCGTTTCGAACATAGCTGGACAAAATGCGCGCCCTTGAGTGAGCTTTCTGAAAACAGGATACCGTTGTTTGCTACGATGCCCACGGAATGTCCGTATATTCGGCCGAAGCCTGTGACCAAAGTGGACCCGTATAGGGGTTTGAATTCCGCGAAAGAAGACCCGTCCACGATCCTGGCGATGATTTCGTGAGCGGGGATTTGGCGGCGGAGATTTGTACCTACGATTCCCGACAGCTCTTTGGGATCGTATAGGGGCTCTTTATAACTCTTCGTCGAAGATGATGAAGGTGACGAGAGATTCCGGTACCAATTCAAATTACTGATACTCCTTCTCGCCAGCACAATCGCATGTGCGTCATCCACGGCCAAATAATCCGTAACGCCTGAAATCTCCGAATGCAACTTACCCCCTCCTAAATCCTCCGCACTAACCACTTCCCCCGTCGCAGCTTTTACCAGCGGCGGCCCGGCAAGAAAAATATGTCCTTGTTCCGCGACAATGATGCTCTCGTCGCTCATACTGGGGACATATGCTCCACCCGCCGTACATGGTCCCATGACCACTGAAATCTGCGGAATACCGATACTGCTCATTCTTGCCTGATTATAAAATATGCGTCCGAAGTGCTCGCGGTCCGGGAACACGTCTGCTTGATGCGGGAGGTTTGCGCCACCGGAATCGACGAGGTAGATACAGGGTAGTCTATTCTCCTGCGCTATGGCCTGGGCTCGGAGGTGTTTCTTTACGGTGATGGGGTAATAAGTTCCACCCTTGACCGTACTATCGTTCGCAACGATCACACAAGTCACCCCTTCAACTGTGCCAATTCCGGTCACAATGCCTCCAGCAGGTACGTCTTCTCCAGGATACACACCGTACCCAGCCAATTGGCTCAGCTCCAGAAACGTACTTCCAGGATCAATTAACGCGGTTATGCGGTCCCGAACCAGCATCTTTCCACGCGAGACGTGCTTCTCGCGCGCTCTCTGTGGCCCACCTAGTGCAATTTTTGAATGCAGTTCTGTCAATCCGGCCATCACATTGTCCATTTGTCTCTTGTTTTCTTGGAAGTCTGCAGAGTTTGTATTGACGCTGGTAGGAATGATTGAAACAGCCTCGGCATGGTGAGAATGCGTGAATGTGGCTATTCGTCTAGGATCATGGCGGGGACGGAGGCATTGGGGTCGTGGGCGAAAGGAAGAGCGGATGGAGTGTCGGAAGAAGGTGAGGACCTCGCGAGAGGGTACTACCGAAGCCATTGTGGGTTGTAGTTGAGAGAACGGCGAAAGGCACACTGATGTTTAAGTGAACTTGGGGTTGAAGTTGGAGCTTGGGATGACATCTGTACGATAAGCCGACGATAGCCGCGTTGTGGGGAAAGCACACTACTCGCGCAACGCACCCTCCTCGCTTCGCTCGGGGGTGCTCCCGGGCTCAACGCCCACCCCAAGCTCAACGCCCCAATTGCCAAGAGAATCTCAATTGTACCCCAAAACGATGTCGGATTACCAGAAAATGGAGGCGCAAATTGCCTTAGCTCTTAAATGGATGTCCACAAAGACTTCCTACAAGCTAACAGACGTAGCGGCTATGTTTGGCGTACCTTACGATCACCTCAAGCGCCGAAGGAGATCGCCCACCAGCAAGTCGACGCGACAGAAGACTAACCAACGGCTAACTCCTGCTCAATTAAAGGCCCTTGAGCTCTATATTAAGCGCCTTGATGATCTCAGGCAGCCTCCTCCTGTGGATATGTGGCGCGCTGCTGCAGAACGTATTCGAACTCTCTCATCTCCACCCGGCACTATCCTTAAACCTCTCGGCTGTGACTTCTTTAAACGCTACCAAGCAGCCAACCCACGCATTCAACACATCAAACAGAAGTCTCAGGAGCTTACAAGAGTTATCTCTTAAGAGCAAGACGTAATTAAGAATTACTTCTAGGAGTATAAGCAGGTGGTAGATAAACTAGGCTTATAGCCTAAGGACATATGGAATATGGACAAGTGCAGAACGCGAATTAGTATTAGTAGTAATTAAAAAGTTATTACCCTAGAGGTCTATTAAGCTGTAGAGTCTCTATCTAAAATAGAATAAGAGCTTATTACCTTTATAGAAGCTATTAACGCTTTAGGCTAGATTATCCCACCTCTATGTATATAATTGTTACGGACGGTAACAAGAAGGCAACTGTACCTGAGGAGCTGAAGGAACTGGCAACAACGGCCAATGAAGCTCTAGAATGGAAACGTATGTTCGAGCTTGAAAGAAAGAATTGTAAGCGGGCACGGGACGCATTGGCGCAGGCTAAGGCAAGGGCCAAGAAGCGAGGACAGAGATACGGAACCATGTGGACGGATCCGGAGCATCCACCCACGTGATAAGGCAAGGCTTGGCAGCCAGAGATGTCAGAAGGAGCCAGAGGCTCTGACATCTCTAACAGCCTCTGACAGTATCCAATATACTGCCAATCAGTATACAATGTACGCACGGAGGATCTACTATAAGTATGAGGCGTCAGACGGTTCACGATTACTTTTGATTCTTTGTAGTTACTCTAAAATTGAGATTCACACCTCAAGTGAAATAGTTCAATACTATCCTGTTGAACCTCAACTTACCGTACCGCTTCTTCTTACCTCTACTGAGACAACCAACTTCCACTAAGTCTAACGAGCTATCCGATCCGGAAGCGAGGGAACTAATTGACCGTTACAACAATCAGTTGGACGGCTTGTTGCCAGTATAAATTACGTTAGTAAGTTAGCAACTTGTAACAATAATAAAGCGCGGTTATTATACATTAGTATATCTCTAAGGAGCTTAACCTTAATTCCAACCTACTACTTAAGGTTTTAAGCTTTAGCTCTATTAATAATTAACTTAGCATAGACTATATCTATTACTTTAATAAGTATACAAAGCTTGGTAGAAAGCGTAATAGGTAGAGAATACTAATTTTTAATAGCCACTTCTTAAGATTCACCTATAACTTTATACAGTTCTACTAGGATAAAAGAATATAGTTTTTTCTTTTACTATCTTATATAATATATATACCACAGCCGCTCGACGTTGCAGTCTTTGGGCCTTTTAAATAGTATTATAAAAAACGCGTTAAAATAGAGACTTGATTTAGCAACAATTATTTTAATAAGATTAAATTTCTATATGTAATTTAAGAGGTGCGTAAGTAAGCTTATAAGCTAGGTACTATCTAATTAA
Organism: Zopfia rhizophila CBS 207.26; assembly: GCA_010093925.1. NCBI lineage: Eukaryota > Fungi > Ascomycota > Dothideomycetes > Zopfiaceae > Zopfia > Zopfia rhizophila. The sequence goes on along the minus strand of ML994725.1, from coordinate 113,183 downwards.
CCTTTAAATAGGTAGGCCTCTAGCCCTATAATCCTAGCACTATTCTATTAAAATTAAAGACTATTAATAGGCCTTAAACATCTCTATCTTAACTATCTTTAAAGATAGTTATCTCGCCACTAACGCCCTGTAAAGCATGGTAATTGGACAAATTCGCAAGAAAGCATATATACGGTGTTGATCTTGAGATAGGACAATAGGGTATCCTATCTAGCCGCTTCTCTAAGTTTCAGAAGGGTGCCATTGCTGCAGCGCTTAATGGAGAGAAAGCTAGTAAGAAGTTTATACAGGTCAATGTCGCTACCAACGCCCGTAAGAAGCGTCAAAAAGGCGATTAATGATATATACAGAAGGGTGGCACCATCTAAGTGTATGATGCAAGGCTTCGAGTGGCCAAACGGGAGAAGGAAGATACGAGGAAGAAGGGTAGGGCTGTTGCCAAGGGCAAGTCAACCACCTAAGAACTAGATTGTTGAGATGATCAATTACAAACCGTATCAAACCTGTACATCCTATAATAATTTTGACCCTAGAGAACCTTCTCTGATGACTAGATGGACTAATTCTGTGCGTCGTAGGTGCTGCCCGCACCTATTTGATACGGGCCTTGGCATCTTGGGCATTGAGCTTGGGGTGGGCGTTGAGCCCGGGAGCACCCCCGAGCGGAGCGAGGAGGTGCGTTGCGCGAGTATATCCAAAATACTCCTAGAATCTCAAGTCCCAGCATGAGGCTTTCACCTCCTTGTCCCAGAGCAGCTGTATCGGTTGGCATTGGACCAGAATGAAGATGAAGCACAGGCTGTTTATAACGAGCTGCGCTGTGACGATTCCCAAGAGAAGCCAGCGCCGAGACTTGAGGTTTCCTGCGAAGCTCAAGAGCAGGAGCGCTAATGAAATGCGCCCAAAGACGGGCGCCATGATGGCTGTCGGCTGTGCGAGGTAGCCCCATTTGACGGCGATCTTCGCAGAGTGGGTTTCAAGTGTTTCCTGGTGGCGGCCCAGGACATAGTCACCTGAGACCTGGACAGTGGCTGTAGTGATGATTGCCTAGATCTATAATGATATGGCATTTAATAAAGCTCGGCCAGAGTTAGCGTACGGGAAGTTTTATAATTGCAAAAAAATTGTCCAGTCGTCCCATCGCACACGGCGCACGATGAATACCCGTACGTAGATCCGAAGTGCGACAATTACAATTGATATGGTGATCAGCATCCATGCCAGAGCCTCGATGGTTGAACCGACATTCTCATCTTCGTGGTCACCTCTTTTGATTATATTTATGACCGACAACAAGGAGTATCTAAATCTGTCACCGAGCAACCTTCGAGGGACGCAAGAAGATGGAGAGAACTCTATTGATTGACAACTGAGTAGAGCTATCCTATATATAAATAATGAGTGGAATGTACTAGAAGGAGGATTTGTAAGCATTGTAACGATCGACAGTGGGGTCGACAAAAAAGGGGAATCAGTGGCGTTGCTAGGTTACAAAATCAATAATAGAAGGACGAATAAGTGCTGAACAGTTCGAACCATAATCTACCAAACCAACCGTCATCACGATGGGACCTGCTGTAGAAGTACTCGTGGGCTAGCAGTCTGAAGTCTGAGCAGTAAGAGGTGATGCTTGGTCGGTACCCGTACCTGCAAATGGATATCGAAGGAGTATCATACTTTGTTCCCTCAGACATCAGACTCAAATATGAACTGGGGAATTTCAGCACGGAAAAGTTAATGTGATGCTCAGGCATTACAGGACAGACGGTTAAGTCCGAAGGAATCGCATACGTTTGCTCCCGAACTTTCATACAAAATATCGACCGATAGATGGAAAACGTAAGTGTCCCAGCGGAGTGGCAGGATGCAGTACAGAACCGTGGACAAGGACTCCCTTTATTCAAACACGGTACAGTAGAACCCATCGAGGTTCTGACGATAGCTCAGACTCCCAGTTCATGAACTTCCAAGGAATGTGGCGCGGGATTAAGATAATTCTTGTAACTCTTGTGGCATAATGCCATGACACAACGATCGCTTCCCGAACCGGCAGGTATTTATAGAGATTCTTGTACCCACTATTCAAACTCCCTCTTGACTGACCACCTAGCGTAGTTGAAAGCTCGGTAACTGAAGAGCAGAATCTTATCTTTTGAATACGCAGTGTTCAAAGATCTCTTCCTTTTCCAACTGTGTCGTCCGTCGCCATCTTCCTCGTCGACGAGCCTTCGTCCCTGTCCAAGCAACCAAGCTTCGCCTCTGATGTGAAGGCGCACGCAAAGGCACTGTATCTGGGCAGGCAACTTTCCGTCAAGCTCCAGAAGCCCGCAGATGCCGCAATTGAGTTGAGTTTCTACGTATGATCGACCAGTGCTGCGCCGCCCATGAACACAATGACTAAAATCGTGTGACGCTAGCCAATGTTCGCGCTCGCGGCTCGCATTGCCATCGACATGAAGCTATTTAATCTTATAGCGGCGAGCCCAATGCCAATTGCAGCTGCTGACCTTGCGGCGGTGTCGGTTGGGGAAGAGAGGTTGATTGGTGCGGCACAGCAAGTCCTTACATGGCGGAGACATGCAAAACTGACACCATCTTGGCCCCATAGAGTCCCACTGTTACGTCCTCTTGCAGCCTTGGGATTTGCCCAAGAAGTTGCCGAAAGCACATGGACTGCGACACCGGTTACAGAAGTTATGAGCGTCTAGCCTATCTAGGCCGCTCATATACACTCGTTATGTAGTCTCGTGGTGTGCACCGAAGAACAACTCTCTTAACATCGATTCCGCAGTTGGGACCAAGGAAATACTGCTATGGCAAAGATGCAGTCGTTTTTTAATAAAACTGGCTATCACCAGCCCGAGGACGAGTGTGCTGGCCCGCTGTAATACGCTTTCGGCACCGACAAGGACTCTTTCGACTACTGGTACTAAATTCCAGAGGTCCTAGACAACTTCAACACATTCATGGATAGGAATAGCGGGTCACGATCCAGCTAGGTCGAGTGGTGGCCAGTCAAAACTCAGGTCTTCGGAGGAATAGAGCCGAATGAAGATGGGGTTATCTTGGCTAGAGGACGCGGACATGATGTCCAGGCTTTTCAAGAAAGGTTCCCGGATAAGTAGGGGAGGCTCGTAGTCGAAGATCTGCCGGCCGTTATTGATGATATCAAAGAGCTGAATAGAGATATTGAGAGGGTTAAAGACGGCTTTTTCACGCTGCAACCAATCAAAGGTAGGCAGAGAGACCCTCGAACTCCTCTGATTGTTACAACTGGCTGACATAGCATGGACAGGTGCCTGGATTTACTTCTTCCACCTCATTATGCATGACTGGTCCGATGATGCTTGCATCAGAATTCTCTCTCAAACTGGTGCAACCGTGAAAAAGGAATATTCGATGGCCCCGGCCCAACGAACTCATTCTTCGAAATCAGGACTGCACTTTGTTCCAATCAGGGTTCGATCTCGAGATGATGGCCATGTGCTCTTGACAAGCGAGGACAGAAAATCAATGGACGGCATTAGTAGAGAAGGCAGGCTTGAAGGTCAACAAGTTCCGGGTCAACGAGAATGGCGGCAAAGTCATTGTAGAAATAGAGTTAATGTAGACGCGCTCTCTGCAATTTAGAAGTCGGCACCGATTCGATCCAGATAAATTAGAGAGAATCCGATCAATTCGAGCTTTCTCGCAGATTTTCGTTTACGTGTCGCGAAGCAAAGTATGTTTCAGCTTGTCTGCGTTTAGGATGTTCTGCTGCTCTAATATTAAGACCTCCTTCGCTGCCACTGAGTACCCTCTTGGAAGGGACTGGCACCTAAAAAGCGCATAACGGACTCTGCAGGCCATGCGTTTTCTATAAAAGGTCGGCTGGAGTGTTTAAGGGGAGACGATGCGGAATCATGGCGACGTAGTGAAGATGAAGTTAGAGGCCTAAAATACCATCTTTAGGGTGTATTGGTTCGTTGTTGATGTTTCTATTCTTTCCATCATCTCCTATCTCTATCTCTGGCGTCGCTTATGCCCATCAGCGCTGTCCGAGTTGTCATACCGCCTCCGCCGATCATCCCCGGAGGAATCAGGTGATGTTGAAGTTCTTCTCCGGCGGTCTCTTGAGTCTCGTCGACGTTCGCGGCTGCGGTAGTGGTCCCCGTCACGACGTCGTTCCCTATCCCTAGAATCATCCCTGCACTTTGGCCTCGAATAGTCCGATTCGTCGTCTCCTGCCTTGATGCGCCGACGATCCCGCTCCCTGTCCCTTGAATCATCTCTATGATGCCGCCTCGAATGATGATGTTTGCGCTCCTTCTTCTTATTTTTCCTCCACTTCTTCAAGGCAGCCTCGACCTCCTCTTTCTTCTTCTCGATCATGTACGCCTTCATAGGGTCATCCTCATCGTGATCCCGCATAAGCTTCGCCAGCTCAATCTCCTCAGGGAGCAGAGGCCGCTCTCCATCACTCTCGCTCTGAGTCCGTTGCTTCTTCCTACAACCCTCTCCTTCATCCTCGCTCCTCTTAACATCGCCCATGGTATTGTCACCCATATCCTCGTCATCCTTCGGTTTGTACCTCGTATGGTCAACCCTTAGCACTCTCCCCATGACTGTAGCACCGCCTAAATTATCCACAGCCAGATCGGTACTCCGCTGGTCCTCATACTTGAGCCAGCAGAAGCCTCTTGATTTTCCGGTTTCTTTATCTCGCGCAAGCCTAACCCATACTGGCTCACCAAACTGTGAAAACATGGTAATGATGTCGCCTTCTGACAGCTCGAACGGTAGGCCGCCGACGTAAATAAAAGCTGTGTCGCGGTAGTCGGTGTGCCAAGAGCCCTCTGGGGTGATCCCCTCTTCGAGTTCGCGCTTATTGAGCTTCTGGATATTCCGTACGGTATTCATTATAGCTGCAGAGCCTGAAATTCCCGAAGATAATGCCGATGAAAGGTGTTAGGGTCGCGGAGCTTGGTGTGGTGTTGATCCAAAAGTTCAGTCTTGGCATGGACCCTTGCTACAAAACCTCCCAATGAAACTGCAGAGTGAATACATCACACCCGACCTGCGCACCCCACCAGCTCGTTCACTGCCGCTGCTGCCTCAGTGCGAATTTTTGCCCCTTCCCTCATTCGACCTTTGCATCACCACGATCGAATGCATCCGTAAACCCTCGACGCGTTTTACACCTCCGATCCACCTCCGCCATGGCGTCCTCCCGCAGAATCTCCAATTTTGCGTCCAGGTACTCCGGCAGCCAGGATCACCCGAGAAGCAGTGATGAGAAGGAGGAGATATGGAAGCCCATGCTTGACAATATTTCGAGTGGGAAGCGACTGCCCGAGAAGAGCCTCCTTGTTCTAGGTACGAATATCAAGTATCATGTGAAGCTTCATGGTCACAGATACTAATATGTTCTTTGGTTCAGGCGGCACCCCAGAAACCCAGCGAGAGTTCCTCGAATCTGTGTCAACAGATCCATCGAGCAATCGGCGCCCGCCGGACCGTAGTCGGAAGCCTCCGATCGCCAACCAGTTTGCCTTGGGATACACCTATCAAGACGTACTCGACACCGACCATGAGGGTACGAAATCCTGTGTTCTCCTCTTAAGATTATTAAGAGGATGCTAATTCTACCGCAGACACACTGGCCCGCCTCTCTCTATATCTCCTCGCAAACCCCTCTCCATCCTTCACCCCCCTGATTAAGCCGTACCTCAGCCCCCGAACACTCCCCCATATGCTTGTCATCATTCTTCTCGACTGGAACCATCCATGGCAGTGGGTCCGGCAACTACGGGATTGGATCCGCGTCCTTCGTTCCTTGATTGTTTCGCTGGATGACGACTCGAAAGTTGTGTTGGAGGAGCAAATCTCTGTATTGCAGGACAAAGGCCGAGGAGCGGGCGGATCTGAGGGCACTGGAAGTAGCGCTTCAGATAGCGTCAAGATACCTCTTGGCCCCGGAGAGTGGGATGAACCATTGGGAATTCCCCTCTGCGTCGTCTGCCAGAATGCGGATAAAATTGAAGGATTGGAACGCGAGCGGGGCTGGAAAGAGGAGGAGTTCGACTTCATTCTTCAGTACCTGCGGACAATTCTGCTCAAGCATGGTGCTAGTTTGATCTACACAATGCCCTCCGCGCCGGGTTCTTTGCAGGAATTGATCCACTCCACTCTTGGGATTAAGTCGCTACTGAAGCAGAAACAATTGAAGCACAATGTCATTGACAGGGACCGGGTGCTCGTACCGCCCAATTGGGACTCATGGGGTAAGATCAGGATTTTAAGGGAGGGTTTCGATGTTGAAGGCGTGAGCCAGAAATGGTCCATTGATATCGACATTCCGCGGCATATGAAAGCGGTCGCGAATGGCGAACCCGGCCCAGAAGGCGAGACAGCAGTGAATGGGGAGCCTGAGGAAGAGGAGGGCCCATCTGCAACATCGATCTACGAAGAAACGATTCGGAATCCCGAACAAGATTTCCCGCTCTCTGCACTACATTCGAAACAGACGAACGGCATCGAGGTGTCCAGCAAAGACGCGCAAGCTTTCCTTGCAGAGCAGCTCTCCATGTTGGAGCAACTGCGGCGCGAGGACGAGATGGAAAAGTCCGTCAAAGACGCCAGGAAAGGTAATGCCGCCTACATCACCGCCTCCGAAGATACAAGTGGTGTTGTCGAAGAGCACATTGGCCCGGTTCAGTTCAATATGGGTGGGATTCAGGTCAATGCTGACGAAATGGTGAAGCGTCTCCAGGTAAGGGGAACTTCATATGAGAAGCAGGCAACAGTTTTCGGTGCTTTTCAAAGGCCGAACCCTGGAACCAGCATATCCCCCTATTCACAAGGAAGGTCTGACAGCTATGTACAGGATCGTGAAGCCAATCGTACAGTAGACGAGACTCCATCAACGCCTACGCCAGCTGCCGACCCGAAGCTGGACAATGATAAGTTGGCGTCGTTCTTTGCGGGCTTGATCAACAAGGGTACGAATTCTGCAACTAATAGCCCAAGAGGAGCTTAATCTCGAATCAGAGAATTGGAATCTTGAATCAAGGTTCAATTCACCAATTTTTTCTCCGTACCGCCTCAGCTTTTCTTTTATCTAGAGTCTCAGGATACATGGTTTTATACCCAAGGGCAGAGTTTGTTTCACAACTTTTCCTATGTTCCTTCAGGCACTTCTTTTGAAGTCCTCCGCCCCTGTGAAAGGTTGCGAATGCGGCAACTTGTGCTTTGTCTAGGATAGTGGATTCCTGCTGGCAGAAGGCTTTTTGGTAGGCTGGAATGAGAATGAGAATTAGCGATGAAGTATAGCCACGTGGTATCAAACTTCACCGAAACTCCTCAAGTAACGAAGCTGTTTGGTCCAATGCCTGGGGGAGCATGTGAATCGAAAGTCGATGTGAATGCCTTGAAGCCAGTCACCCTATCAGCTTCCCTTCACCCTTATGTACTCACCTGACCCTCATTCTGGAATGATATAATCTTCATAGTACACATACTTTGATTTTTATAAAGAACCTTCAGGTTTCGATTACTATACTAAACATCTGGCTACGAGTACGACATTGTCCCAAGAAACAACGATCAACACCATGGTCTTACCAACCCTCGTCCCAGCCATCACCCTCTTCCTCACCATCTTGGCTCTCTCACTACTGCCGCCCCGGTGGTAAGCAGTATAATAACGTCAACCGTGCAGCATGAGACATTGGCGGACTGTTACCTCTACAAGTAAGCTTCTATCTCTACGTTTTAATGCCGTAACCTTCACTTCGTAGATATTTGGAGATTAATCATAGGGACACAGAATACCGGACTGCAGGTACAGCGGCTTACCCGGAGTGCAACACCGACAAGTGGATGATTTTGATGGTGGTTTGGCGAAATGGATAAACGGTGGATGAAGAGTGATTTGGACGGAAGTGCATACTTGGGCATTTTTGGGATGGGTTTGTTGTTTAGTGTAGGACTAAGAATTGCACCTATAACTCTTGGTTAACCTTAGGCTAGTGGGTCCTTGCTGCCAAAGGCTGGTTGTTGATGGGCTAAACAAGGGATGAGAATTAGGGATCAATCATGGCCACAAGGTATTCAAACTCGACCAAATAACTATGTAGCAAGTGACTACATACGGATACTATAGAAATTTATGGGGCCCATTCTTGTCATTGAATTTCACGCTCCCCAGCATCACTAAAATGTGAACGCATTGGACAGACCGCCAGTCCACCGAACGACTTTCTTCATCCTTATAAACTCTATCAACTCTTTTTTTATAATTACTAATCTTACTGCGCAATCATGTTTCTAACCGCAAAGCCTCGATACTGAACCTCTACGCTACAAATCTCTCACATTGATCAGTCACCACAGTGTTATACCTAACACTCTTCCCGACCATCACTCTCCTCCTCACCACCTTTCCCTCCCTCTCTGTCACAGCGCCGGCCGCCGGTCCTCCTCTAACTAAAGCCAAAGTCTGCGGGCCCCAACTTCCAAGGCCATTGTCGTACACTTGTCACCATCGTTGGGGTATGTCGCCGTCTGACTATCGAGTTATAAATTCTAGTATTGAGCTGGTACCAATAATATATCGGGGCTGATAATTGAATAGTGGTCTATCAATCTTTTCGGTACTCCCCGATAACCAGGCCATTTGTTTTCTTTGCAGGTCCGGTCCCTTCTTTTCCTTCGTCATATACTCCATTTTGATATTGAAGGGAAATGATAGCGAGTAAAAGTGTAAAGAGAAGGTAATTCTTCGAATATAGATCACCTAATTGTGGACAAGGTTCAAACCCTCCGGGGCATGCAGCTGTGCCAGCGGCAATTCCATTAGCATGGTAAGTTAGCAAGTATCACGAAGAGTAATAAACGGGTTAAGAGTATGACATGTATCATTGCTCCTACAGTCTGTGCACACCTGACGCACGGGGCCACCCTGACACACGCCAACCGAGGGGTCACCCACACAACACCAAATTTTTTCACATGATCGTAAAATCGTCAAAATGCAATCAATTGAGGTCGTGCTGGAGTCGTTGAAATTGTTGAAACCTGGAGAATCTCCTAATTATACTGCGACAGCGAAAAAGTTTAGGTGCAGTCAGTTAACGCTCTCGAGACGCCACCGAAGTGTGCAGGGTACCAAGGGCGATTAATATAAAAATCAGCGAAATTTGACTGAAGAACAATCGAGAGTTCTTATTGACTATATAAATAAGCTTACCGCCTGAGGATTGCCGCCTTTAAATGAGATGTTACGCAACTTTGTAAAGGAGATTTGCTGTAGTGAAGATAAGCCAGGAAGGAAGTGGGCTTAGTGCTGGAGAGAACGCTATTCTGAAGAGATTATATACGCCTATAGTACTGGAATCAATAAGGGACATAAATCTGCTGACTTAGCGTTTAAATACACTCTATATTTTGAGCTTATGCAGAGAAAAATTCAAGAATATAAGATAGAAGCTAAGAATATGTATAATATAAATAAAAAGGTTTTCTGCTTGGCGTACTACAGAAAGGCAAGAGATATTTCTTCTAACATAAATATAAGAAAACTGGCCTCAAACAACAGCTTTAAGATAGAAATTAAGAGTGGATTATCTTAATTAGTGCTATTTACGCTAATGGAACTTCCCTTTCGCTAAGTCTTATCTATTAAGCTGTTAGTGGGAAGGTATAGGATACCTAGCTATAGAATTACGATCTAAAGGAGTAGAAGTGCTACTTTATCTTATCTCTAAGCAGGTAGACTAACGATAAAATTGGCTACACATAACTTGTTAATATATTTAATAAGGAGACTAAAGTAAAAGCTTGACGGAAGTATAGGCTTCTTATTCTTAATAGCCATAGCTCCTATGTGACTATAAAGTTCATTAAGTACTATAATAAAAATAAAATCCTTCTGGCTATTTTTCCACCTTATTTAACCTATACCCTATAACCTCTGGATGTCTTACTGTTCAGACCTTTAGCTAGGTTCTATAGTAACAAAGTTAAGAAGTTTCTACATAATTGTCAAGGATTTTATAAACTCTTGAAAAGAGACTTCTTCTGTATGTTTTAGGCTGTATGGGGTAAGGCTATTACGTAAAAAAATATACTCTTTAGGTAGAAGAAGGTTAGCCTTATTCTATAGGACCTTAAGAATGTTTTAAAGCGTTTTGCTACTTCTCAGGATGATAGGCTTTTATTAAGTGAGTCTTTAACTTCTATTCTAAGTGCTGGAGACTGGCAACGTATTGAGAAGCTTCTAAAGAAGACTATTCGTAATATATATGATAAGAACTCTTAGAAGCTCTACCAGATGATTAACCACCTAACAACAGAGAACATACTTCTTAAATTAAAAACTAAGGGCCTTGAAAACGCTCTATTTATTGAGTAGAAGCGTTATTAGCGTTTTAAGCCACTAGACCTCAAACTTCGCGCGCCTAAGGATGGTATGGCCATATTTTATAGCCTAAATAAGGTCTAATAAGTATGTGATTGTGCACGTGAGAAAGAAGAAGCTATATATATTATAAGGGAGGAGAAAGAGCAGGAAAAGCTGCGTAAGGAGGAGGAGAAGACTGAAAAGAAATGGCTTCTTAAAGAGCGTAAGGCTGCGCGAGCTATTAAGCGTAAGGAGTAAGCTGCTAAGAAGGCCTTAAAGTAAATTAAGGAAGAAGCGAAATTCGCACGTGAGGCAAGTAGACAGCTTAAGAATAACTTAAAACAGATAAAGGATAAGAGGAAGAAGGCTATTAAAACTATTGTAATTGAATCAGATGAAGAAATCGAGAGTGCATCTCCTGATGAAGTGGTGGAGGCAACTTCTGTACAGACTCGTCACGGACGGAAAATAGTTCTTCTACAGCGATTTTGTAATTAATTTGAATAGCGTATGATCTTCTCCATAGTTGATTGTCTATTACTCTAAAAAATCTCGCATTTTCATCAATTGTATGTGGTTCAGAAGCTTCAAAAATTTGGCCTTGAGATTCGCCAAAATCGTGCGTCAGGTGGCCCCGTGCGTCAGGTGTGCACAGACTGTAATTGCGCTGTTTAATTGAATGCTAAAGTGAATGTGCTCTGGATAATTGGATTCTTTGGTAGTGTATGATCACTGCAGAGTGTTATGATCTAATGAAAGGTTAGGTTATGAATTGTGATCACTTTTCGTGCACTTTATGGCATCTTGGACTAGATTAGTTGTCTAGAATTGGAAGCAGGGCTACTGGACTAACCCTTATTGGAATTCTTGTGTGGGGCTCAATTAGCATCCACAAAATCAATCCCTCAGCTCCTCAAGTCACTTTTACAGTTCACAACTAATAGCATAATTCACACTATATCTCACTGCTAGCAGTCTAATCCTGTCCTACCCTTAATTTTCGGTTCTCTTGGCAACCTCCAATCCTGCAACCATCACTCAACATCCGATCCACGGAAAGTGTTAACAGGTGATTAACAGTGTAACTCTGAGCCTTTTGTCTAAGACTCATACCACGACGATATTGTAAAAATCTTAATTTTCTCTATTTCCACAATCAATCCCTTTTCACCTTCAAAACCCTTCAATCTCCTCGAGTTTTCAAGTTTAGAATTCTATAACTTGACACAATACACCACCGATCTTCTCGTCGAAAATATACAACATAGAAACTCCAGCAGCGGTATTATCACTATAACCACCTTAATTAACCCTCAACGCGAAAGAATCCAACCATGTTCTCACAACTCCCCCCAATCCCGGTCCTCTTCTCTTTTTCTACCGCCCTCGCTTTTCCAGCTCCAGTTCTGGTACATGGTGCTTACGCTCATGCTCTCCCATCGCACCTCCCTTCATCAAAACACGGTCAGTTCGCTACGACTAGCTCTACTATTAGTGTCTCTCCCACCCTCACTTACAACACCACTTCGATTGTTGTTCCTACTCCAACTACAACGCTCATTCCACCTGCTCAAAACACCACCTCATCAACCCCGTTCACCAACCTAGCCCAAAGTCCGTAATCCCTATTTCTCCCTATTCCTCCCCTTAAACTTCCACCCTCTAGTCCCACAGCCCTACAATCCTTACTAATCGGCCATTAACCAGGTAAAACTGTGCAAAGATAAGAATTACATCAGCGAATGTCGGACTCTCGTCACGGTAAAAGGAACCTGTTGAGATTTATCCGGCGAATTGTATCTCTTCCTCTCTAATTCCTTCCTCTTTCCTAGGAGGATTAGTTGTTGATTCGAAGTAGGACGAACGACTGCACAAGTCCACGTTCTCCACCTTATCCGCTGCCTTTTACTGTGCCTAGGGTCGGGATTCCCGACTTCGGTGATGGTTGGGATAACAAGGTTTTGTGTGTGCGGTTTTAGAATTTAGGCTCACGAATTCGTGAGTTGAGTGAGATGGGGAAAGAATGAGCGCGAACTCATCCTCCGTGGTGAGGCTGGAGACTCACACTACGGCCTAATTTGTAGAACATTCTAGTTCTGTTGGGAGTGGCGCGATTCCGGGGATTGAGTCAGGATATATAGCTTGGTCTAGGACTGGATCTGAGATTCCAAGGACGGGGGCTGCGAATACTAAGTTTAGTTGATCAATCAGGGATTCACCACTCCTATCATGAAGGCTCTAGTTGCCGCCACCCGTCCGTTCCTTCTGGGCACATTAGTTTGCTATGTTGACTTGATATACACCGGAATCCTGGGAACGGGAACAGCGTTAGTGATTATGTATTAACTATATGCGGTTGACTCTGATCACATCATATGAGGCCGAAGAAGCAAGCTCTTGGACTCCTAGATCGAATAGATCGTGGAAAGAGGTGTATCATTACGATTTTGGTCAAGGAAAATTAAGTGTATGAGGAAATAGAATCATATATCTAAATGTTGAGAAAATCTTGTTGAAAAGTAAGCATACAAGTAACGCTCTCTCGTACTAAAGAGATGCAGGGAAGTATGCAAGAGAAACCCTCTCATCTGAATACATGTGGTACAGGCGTACAACATCCCCCGCAATGATAGAGTATAAGCATATCTTTCCCGTGGCCTTTGCCCCGTAGAATTACCTAGGTTAAAATCATAAAACATGCAATACTCGACTTATGATCCCACAGAGAGCAAGTACTGGTTATACGGCGACACCGGCCTATCCAGATATCATCCAAACTCCAGAGCGATGTAGTCCTCATACGATGCTATGCCGGCAAAGTAAATCACAGAACCAGAAATCTTCACAAGATATCGGAGTCCATGTGGTGGAAATATATATCCTATGCCCATAACCCCTTACGGCCACGCTGGCAATAGAAGCTGGAAATAGGAGAGCGGAGAAGTACTATTGCAAGTACTTCTTCCATCCCTCCTTTATACACACCCTCTTTCCGTCCTGGGATGGTCCGACGACAAACTTCTCCCATCTCGCGTCGCAACCTGCACTGACAACTACGAGGGATTGGTCATCAAGCCAGCCAATGAGTCCTTTGGTAGGCTTTCCGCCAGGGACACCGGGAATTTCCGCCCCGAACGTGGCAGATTTCGAGGCTGCGCTCCAACCTACGGGCTCGTCACCTAGTTCGAAATGAGCAGTCGCGGACGAATAGGTGTCTGAGAAGGGACGTGGCAAGAATGGGACCTTAGAAAGAACGCCCCACTTGTGGGTGTTGGGGTCCGACTCGAGTCTTGAAGCGGTCTTCATGTTTGACAAGTCGAAGATGTGGAGTGTTGATTTGTCTGATGTTACAGCGAGGAGAGACCCGTCAGGAGAGAATGCCACGGAGAAGATGGCGGCATGGTCTACTCCACGACGAAGCTCTCCGAGCTTGGTGGCATTTTCAGTCGACCAGATGCGAATCAAAGTGCCCTGTTCACTTGCGGTGGCTATCATGTCTCCATCTCGGCTTAATCCCAACGCTCGCAAAGGTGACGTGTGGCCAAGGGCGATGCTGACATTGCGGGTGGCAAGGTCGACTAGTTGCACTTTCCCATGCGTTCGCCCTGGGAATGCCACAAGCTTGCTATTTAGGCAGCAGAGTCCATAGGGATTGTTCGCAGTTTCAAACTCCGCAATCTTCGTGGGAGGCATGCCCATCTTGTATATTGACACGCAATTCAGTTGTACTACCACAAGGTGGTATTTGGAGAGGCGAACTCGTTGGATCGGTGTCTTGAGCTCGACGCTCGTTGATACCTTCTGCTTCGAGTCGTTCCAGAGTAGGACCTCGTAGGCGTCAGCTTCCACAAATACCCAGTCGTCATCTAGGCTGACTTTGTTCTGGGGAAACTTAGGCTGTTTTCCCCCTCCGACGAGGGCCATGTACGCTGTCGTCCCAACCATCTCTACGTAACCGATGCCTGAGCCGAAGTCTATATCTGTTAGAGAGGTCGTGAACGGAAGGAAGGGAAGCGTACCTCGGACTTGCTTCGAAGCGCCAGTCTTTGCTATGAATACTGCGCATCGAGATGAGCTTTGATCAGAAGCAGCGCCTGCAAAGGACTTACTGTGGAACCCTGTTTCCAAGGCCACCGAGAAATACGAATTATCATCATTGAACGATGCAGAGAGAGCCAGCGGGCCAGAGGACTCGTCAAGGATAGGCCGAGTATTCATGGTAGCAAATCAAGGAGCGCGTAGGGGAGTCGTTCGTCGTATTTGCGAGTTGAGATGTCCTTCAGGTATGGAGAGTACCGGAGTGAGGGACCGCCAGGTAGGGGAACATGCCCTTTATATCCAGGATTTGCAAACAGCGCGAAACACGGTGCCGTCGCTGACAGTGTCATTTTAGCTCCATGCCGACTGTAGACTCTAAGGTGTGAAGAGAGCTGTGGGAACAGATAGTGTGAAGGATAAAAGGTGAGGTCGGCGAGGCTGCATTCACTCCGCGCTGTCATGGCTTGGCCTGAGCTCCTCGCCTAAGTACCTGTTTCGGGGAATAGGTATTGAAACGGGTGCACGTGATAAGAATAATGCCGAGAATTTATCCAGCTAGCAGTTCCTCAGTGAGATACTATTGCAACGAATGACTTTACGAGCATCCGTTTCTGTTCATGATCATCTTATGTTGCCTGCAGCTGTACCATTCTATATCTATATCGGCAGTATCCAGTTTGCGCCACGAAACAAATGGCAAACATGAATCTTCATAGAAACATTCGGGGAATTGGGACAAGTGCTCCCAATCCACGTACCGCTTTGGGAGTGACGATCACCGCGTGTTGCTGGAGAGCGCAGCAACGAGAGTGAAGGTGTGTCAAGCTCAATATGTGCAAATAAGTATTCACTCTGCTGCAAATGCCTTGTATATTTATCCACCTTCGACCCTATCAGAAGTGAATTGTTACAGCAGGCGTGTTGCTGCAGTCACGCCAGGCGACTGCGGATTCGGAGCAGGCGCAACCCAGCCAGGGTCCTCCGCGTTAGCGAGCCCCTTTGCATTGAGCAGGAGCTTCTGCCAGCGTCCTAAATTTCCGCGTCGACACCTCAACACCATCACAAACATACCTACCGCTCCAGGAACATCTCCCAATCCCATCCTCGTCCATCCGTCCGCCTTGTCCGTGGGCATCAACTTCTCCGAAAACGTATCATTCTCACCGCTCCACCTCAGCAATGTCTTCTGTACGGCCTCCCAAACGTTTCTCCCTTTCTGGCACACAACCCCATACCCTCACTAAGCCCGTCACATATCTATCAATCGCATCTGGCGCGTGCGCTAACAATGTGATAGATCCTCAAGACCCGCAGGAAGAAGAATGTCAAGAAGGGAATCCAGTTTTGCCTGATGGTGTGTGGCGCCTCAGGAACAGGTACGTACTTTACCCCAGACAAACCCCCCATCTATCACAATCGAATTCCAGGCTAAAGATACCTCCCTGCAGGACGGACTACCTTTGTGAACACCCTTTGCGGCAAGAAAGTTCTCCAGCACAAGGACTCTGACGACCCGACCGTTGCACACGTCGAGGAGGGCGTAAAAATTAAGCCAATCACAGTTGGTAGGTGGCTCCCGGGCACAATATCTCAATGGGCCATACTTGGATCACTTTTGCTGATTCGATCTTGTCAGAACTAGAACTCGACGAGGAAGGCACTCGCATCTCACTCACCATTGTTGACACACCTGGATTTGGGGACCAGATTGACAATGAAGCAAGGTAAAGCAGGCACGATCGACCGCAGACAACAACAAGCTCACAATTATCCAGTTTCTCAGAAATTGTCGGTTATCTCGAGAGGCAGTACGATGATATCCTCGCCGAGGAGTCCCGTATCAAGCGTAACCCTCGATTCCGGGATAATCGCGTCCACGTTTTGCTCTACTTTATCACACCTACTGGCCATGGGTAAGCCTCTAGTCAATCAAGATGGCGCCATTTGTACTTACGTATCCGCTAGTCTCCGCGAACTCGATATTGAGCTCATGAAACGCCTCTCCCCTCGTGTTAACGTCATCCCTGTCATCGGCAAGGCAGACTCTCTGACACCCGCCGAATTAGCCGAATCAAAGAAACTTGTCATGGAAGACATTGAGCATTATCGTATCCCTGTATACAACTTCCCATACGACATTGAGGAGGACGACGAGGATACTGTTGAGGAGAATGCAGAGCTCCGTGGTCTCATGCCATTTGCCATTGTGGGGTCGGAAGATGTCGTCGAGGTCAACGGCCGACGAGTGCGTGCCCGACAGTACCCCTGGGGCATAGTCGAGGTTGACAACCCTCGCCACTCAGACTTTTTGGCCGTACGAAGTGCGCTTCTTCACAGCCATCTTGCCGATCTCAAGGAAATAACGCATGACTTCTTGTACGAGAACTACCGTACCGAGAAACTTAGTAAGAGCGTCGAGGGTGGTGCCGCTGCGTAAGTTCCCCGCTCGAGCAGTTTGAACACGTATGTAGAATGCTGACCACCATGCACAGGGACTCATCCATGAACCCCGAAGACCTCGCCAGCCAGTCAGTCCGCCTGAAGGAGGAGCAGCTGAGGCGCGAAGAGGAGAAGCTGCGCGAGATCGAAGTCAAGGTGCAACGGGAGATCAACGAGAAGCGACAAGAGCTTCTTGCCCGCGAGAGTCAGCTCAAGGAGATCGAGGCCCGTATGCACAGGGAGCAAAGTGGCCAACTGCAGGATCATGACAACGAAGAAGCCTGAGCGGCCCGCTCCGGCGAGTAAGGATCGAGTTTGGTATCCGCCACTGTGTGGTAATCGTGGATGGAGCGCTTGCATCAAAAATCAAGGTCCAATGAGCAAAAATGTCGAATTGCAGCAGGCGTCGGGTTTCTTGGATCAGGGAGCATTCACCACTATTTCCCAAGATGATGGGTGCCCTTGTTCTAATGGATGGGATACATTGCAGATTTCTGGACGGGATGGGGGCGAGGGGAGTGGAGGAAATACTTCGTCTTCTTACTCTTGGGGTGTTCTTTTGACAGACACGTTGAGTGTCTGGACTCGTCTTGACATGGCCCTTTTCATATGTTTTCTTACCACTTCAATACTTATTCCCCCTTTTTGACTTCCATGTAGGAAAGTAGTAATCCAGTTTGATCGACCATAATAATACCCCGGTGGTTCTACACGATGTTCCTTTTGCTGTACTTGTTCTGTTCGTCGCTATTCTATGCATTCCAAAAATTCTAGCCGCGCTACGCACAGGAATATTCCCAGAAGAACCCGGTATATTTCAAAGGATTGTAAACATCCCGCTCAACGGAAGACAGCGAGGAACCGCATGTCCGGATGTGGTCAGCGGCATGGTGGTTCCTTCCGTGCTGGAGTTGGCTCATTCACCATCCGTTCGGCACGACACCATCACCGCCTTCACGACCAATCTACCCGAGTTTTATGACTCGGCCCGAACATATATGATCTTTGCCCTCATCACATGCACTGGCCAGACTCCGCTTTAATTCTCCACTTCATCGGGCTTACCAGTCTCAGTTGGCTGCGTCACAAGTTAGGCCCCATATCGAGTCTAGTGAACTCAAACATCTACATCACCCTTTACCAGTTCATCGAGCTGCATATCCGGCATTGCAAAGGATTGCAGGTGCTTATAGAGATCCGAAGCCAGGTTCTTCGGGCCGTTGTCGATACGCGATTGCGATTTGCTGTGAATGTCAGACGTTAGGCTTCGCTGTTCTCTCGACACCGCAGAGGCAAACGCTCAAAAATTTCCTCCCAAATTCTCATTTGTGTACCCTTCTGTTATCAGAAGCCACAACGGGTCATAGTGGGAAGGCAGTTGCAGAGCCTTGTACGACACACCTATCAACCATGTGGGAAACGAAGCCATCTAGGTGCGCATGGCAAGCAGAATGGAATGAGTCAATGCTAACTCTTGGAAACACTTCGAATGAAGACGTAAAATTCACAGCTGAAGAAGTGGTGAGGAAACGGACGAATCACTGTGACCAACAGAAAAATAATCCGAACTCTTTCTACTTCGAGAGATGCAACATCACGCTTTCTTTCATGATGACGCACGTTGAATGGAACGAGTAAAAGGACAAGCAGGAGGGATTGCTTCCCTGATCGCCACAGAGACACAAAACATTTCCTGCATACGCGCTCGAGGCGTACGGGTGTTTCAGTAGAAAGATTCTGTGTATTCAATGGACTGGATTCGTCGAGAAGGAAACGTCCCTCTGCTGTGCCATGCTCGACGACCGCTGAAGGCCAACTAGATAGGGCGGGAATCTGCAGTGGGAGGGACCGCAGTTACGTTCACCGACTGGTAACGAAGAACAACTTCCATTCGAAGGATTTTGGATGACGGGGGTGTGCGTTCATAATGTGGACGATGATAGGTTTATGTACTTGTCAACTTCACTTTGCTAGCGCGGCTAGCCGAATCAATGGTGTATGTGTATGAACGCGAGTTCGTTGATCTAGAATTCCGGAATTCCGTTGGATAATGGATTCCTTGGGGGGGCATACAGCTGCAGTACTCCGCCACTTCCCAAGTTCAGGCTTCTTGTACTCCACATTCTTGACGCACGACCGTTGATGAATATTGCGGTTTGCGCGGCTGCAATGAGGTGGAGACGTTCGGTGAGAAGAGATGACAAACTACCCTCCCCTTGCTCACTCTAAAAAGGGATCATGCTAGACGAAGAGTGGCTAAACTCTTAAGCACGCTAACGATCCGACTTCCTGCAAAACAGTGGACCTCTGCATCGTTCTGATGGTTTTGGTCGTTAGAGAAGCTCTAGAATCCGTAGTTGCCTTCATTGTCTCCACTCTTCATTGAAGGAGTCTGCATTACGCAGCAACTATCATGGTTGAAGCAAACGAGGGACTTAAAGCAGCGGAAGAATTAACACCGAGAAAGCCACTCGATAACTAATGGCCACTTGTGCATAAGCCCAGGGGCGCTCGGATGGGGAAATAGAGCCTCTTTGCTCAAGACGGCCCCAGACCGTCTCTCGCGATAATCGACCTGTCCATAATCCGATTCTATGCGTCCATCCCATGGTATCCGGACTACCACAATCATGGTTTCTGGGCATGTCAGGTGATGACCTCGATGTCTCACAACGCCAGTCATGGTGTCACCGCCACCGTGCTGCGAGGCTGCGTAAGTCATGGTACTTTCAAATTTTCTTTCTAGGGAGTTCCACCATCAGCTGATAAGAGTTTGATACGAGTTAGTTGACCTGGGGAATTTAGCTGAAGGCGACACTCATGCGCCACATATTGTTCACTCTTCGCGCCAGGTCCGCTTCCAGCGCAAAAGATCAAGTCCATGTCGGGAAGTGCTTTTTGCAAGGATGGTCATTGAATGCCAATCAATCTTACCGCTTCCGGGGCAGGCATTACTTCGGTTCGTTTTCGAGAGGAGCTGTCCGAGCGGACAAAGTTGAGAATGTGCTCAATTGCTTCTCGGGTGGCCAGGATGAACAGACGGGATGTGTGACTTGATGGTGTACTGGTGGCAAGCACTTTGATTCACACAAGAGATGCATCGAGACTAAGGGTAGCGACCGGATTAGGAAGTGTGCGCATACCCCCCAGACTCTCGCCAATCGGATTGCAGATCTGCGTTGGATCAGGGGGTTAGTGCACCCTCGCTATCGCAGCCACTCAACACTAAAGCCGTTCGACGCCTCTTGGACATACTTCGAACCTGCCGAGCCATGAATATGACGGATGCAGGGAACTAGCTTCCCCGACGCTGAATTACTGCTAGTAGCTACTCTACGGCTCACTCTGGCACAGTTCAGACCGAATTTAACCTTTTCGCTGGCGCACACGGCGGTTGAGCTAGCAAAATGTATCCCCTAGACAGCCCATCATCCTTCGAACAGTCAGTTTTCACAGTCATGGCTAGGGCGAAGGATGGGTCGGTTGGGTCTCTGTGGATTTCTCAAAGTGGAGCATTCACCAGATTCTGCATCTCCTTTGATATGATTGGAAAAGAGCTCTATTGGTGAGGCATCCATTATCGCCACATCTTTACGGTGTCATTCCGGAAACCTGGCGCATAGTAGCACCCAGATACCTATCAAAGTCTCTATCGTTACCCCCTCACCCTTCTTAAAGTACAAACGCTACGCCTGGCGTTCCGTCACCGAGCGTTCCTGAACTATTTTACTTTGCTTTTGCCTTAGTTCTTCGTTTTCCCAGATCTTCCGATTTAGTACTCTACGTGAACGTCACAGCTTCAGAGCTAAGCAGAGCTTGCCTCTCGATGAAACCTCAGACTTCCATTCCTCCAGTTCGTACTCTTTCAAACTTTCATTTCGCTGTTATGTGCTGACTTATGAGCTTACAGGCTGCAAATGTGCTAGGAGTGCGTATTTCCTGTTCCTCATCATTCTCACCATCAGCTGATATGATACTGACCATCTTCTCTTCGATCTGCAGACTATTGGTACCGGTGAGTGTGACGGTTTGACCACTGGGCGGATCCTTGCTAATTATCGTTCAGTGTAGGTATACACTTAAACGTGAAAAATTTTCTACTAACATAATTTGGATGAAGGTGCTGGTGCATCCAGGTAAAGCTTCAGTTGTCCCATCCAACTTAAGATCTGTTGACTAACAAACCTTCTCAGATCGTCCCACAGTAAGTTAACTTATAAACAAATGCACTCCCGACTACTCACTTCCTGAAGGATATGGCATAATTGGCGAAAGAAGAGCACCGAGGGCCTTCCCGGCCTGATGCTCATGCTCTGGGCTTCTTGTATGTCTTCCGTATCTTTAAGATTTGTCGACATCAGGACTGACGGGTTCTAGGCGCTGTACCATTTGGAGTCTACGCAATTGTTCAGGTATGCAACTCAACCAGCTCGGTGTCATGTTTTTCTAACCTTCAAAGAATTTCAACCTTCCTCTTCAACTCCAGCCACAATGCTTCGGTGGCCTGACACTGATCTGTTGGGGGCAAGCGCTTGTCTACCACAAGTACGTTTCTGTCCTGCCGAGGACCATCGCACTCTCTCCTAACGAATAACAGCCATTGGAGAGTCTGGACGGCTACTTTAGTGACAATTTTTATCGCTGTTAGCTTCGCAGTGACAGAGCTTGTTCTTGTGTTGACTCTAAGGGTACTGCGGAGCCTTGGCCCATTTATGGATGATATCCACTAATTAAATTCCCAGAGGCCCTACTCTAACGGTATCGAATGGCCTATGACTATGATGGCCATTATAGCGTCTGTGATGCTCGCTGTTGGTCTCATTCCTCCATACTTCGAGCTTGCTAAACGAAATGGCCGAGTTATAGGCATCAGTACGAAAACCTCTACATTTTAAGATTCCTGGAATGTTAATATAATTTAGATTTCATCTTTCTGACTGTCGATTGGCTTGGTGCCTTCTTCTCACTCATGGCATTAGGTATTACCTCACTACTCATTCTATTCTTCAGTCGAACTGGCAACCTTGTTCAGGAGTTTACGCTTACAGGATTTAGTCGCACAACACACCTTCGATGTCCTTGGCGGTTCATTGTATATCGTCTGGTCAGTCCCGCCCTTTATCTCGAAATTCTCTGTTGGCTCCCTTCATGCCCTATCTTCCCAATTCACCACCCCAAAATGTCAGGTTTCTGCCATTATTACCTGCTAACATGAGCACAGCCTGTTCCTTGAATGCGGAATTTTTGCCTCGCAGTTTATCTGGCTTTGGCGTGTCCGTCATGTTCGACATGAAGCCAAGAAGGCTGGAAAGACTTTCGATGAATACGTTGCCGAAAATCCCTCGAAGAAACTGAAACGCTCAGAATCCTCTGAAACAGTTGCTGACGTCGAGGCATATCCCACGGGCCTGAATGACACAATTGCGCCGCTGGAGAAATTCATGACCAAGCCGTCCCAGGACTCACTCAACCTAGCGGCGACGGAAATTATTGGCTCCGAGAAGGGTGCCACAATTCAAAACGATGAATGTCCCGAGAGGCCTCCTACGCCCGCTGGCCAGGCCTGAGCAGTAATGTAATGAAGATGTTTACGACAGATTGAGAATCGAAGAATCTTGGGGCACAAACACACCTCAACCCAGACTCCTCATCGATTTTAGATTCCCTTCATATACTCCTTTCGCTGATCTCCTCTCTTGGATCGATCTACTCAATTCAGTTCTTTGACGCACGAAAAGCACCATGTAACAAATTGTCTAGAGATTGTCTAAAAGTGCTTGCCACTTCAACTCCTTCCCCGTTTTCTAACACTTCGGCTCTACGTTATTCCCTCGGTATAAAACGACAGGTTCGGTCTTTATAATTGGATGTACGACTATCATTTCCTTGTTCTCTGTCACTGCGATATCTTTTTGGCGTACGCATATTTATTAGATGACTATCGTTGTTCCTTGCTTTCACGCACCGGCCAGAAGCGCTTGGTCGTTGTACTTAGACATGGTAAAGGTGTGCTGGGTCTAGGTATTGCGATGGATCTCCTTTCCTTTCTTTTTGGGCTGGATAAGTTTCTGATGAGGAGTTACGAAGGGATTGTTTTGAGAGGCTGTCTGAGCCGTTTAGCAATATTAGATTGAGTTTTATCTAAGCACGTTACACGTCCTCTTCTTCTTCAAACATCATTTTAAGTGACAATGTTGAGTAAAGTGTGAGTTGAAGGAAATTAATTTGCTGAAGAGTTGACCGATTCGGGATCCTCGGTATCAAGGTGCGTAGCGGGGCAGCATCTTCCCACTCCCGCCGTAATCGGGGACCTCGGATTGTCTTAAACGGTGCACTTTGTCTTGGTTTCTTTTAGGGTGCGTATTTTGCACGTTTAGTATTTTAGACTGTTCTCAACGAATTCTGTTTTGTCTTGAAATCTATTGGGGCCGGCATACTTAGCTTTCAGAATATATTTTCCGGTTTCCTCGTAACAACACTGATTTGAAGTTTCGCTTTCATGCTTCAAAATCCCGCTATTAAAATATCCAAAAACGAAATTGAGAGAAACCATATCTCTCCCCCGAACCCAATTCTTCCTCTCTGCTCAATCCCTCAATACACTCCTTCCTCCCGGCTATTCAGCCTTACGACTCTCATCCCCCCTCCATCTCCCAACCCATACCCCATCCAATCAATCCAAATGTCAACTTCCAAAACCATAACCCTCCCATCTCCCCCTTTTTTCTCAATCCCCAACATCTCCAACCTCCGCGACACCGCACTCTTCCCCGGCGGCCTCCGCACATCCTCCGGCCAGAAAATCCGGCCGGGAATCCTGTTCCGCTCTGCTGAAGTCAGTAAACTGGATCGCGATGGATGGGCTGCTATCAAATCCATAGGGATAGGGTGTGTTTTTGATTTGAGGAGTAAACCGGAGGTGGGGAAGGGGTGGGGTGGGGTTACCGGAGAAGGGAAGGCCAAGGAAGGGGATGTGAGACCGGGTTGGATTCAAATGATGGAGAAGGAGGGCGTACAGAGGATCTGGTGTCCTGTTTTTGAGGAAACAGATTATAGTCCTGAACGGTTGGCAGAGAGGTACTTGAAGTATATGGACGAGAGCGTTGAGGTTTGTTGACTTTTCTTTGACTTCCATCTCTTCTCTGAAACTCGGACTTCTCTTTTTCGCCCTTCAAAGCAAAGCAAATCAAAAACCTCAAATCAAATCGCAACTCCGATATCTCCCTGAAATACTCTCACGTCGTAACCTCTCTTTCTCCCTCCTTCTTATCAGAGAAAGATTCTTACTAACATTATCCAGGGTTTCGTCCAAGCCTACCACGACATCCTAACTCATGCCGGCTCCGCCTTCCGCTCTATCCTCTTATACCTAGCCTCTCTTCCTCCTCCCTCCACCTCCCTTCCCAATCCCAAACCCCTCGGCGCACTAATCCACTGCACCGCCGGCAAAGACCGCACAGGCATCTTCTTCGGCCTCCTCTTCTTCTTCCTAGGCGTCGCACCCTCACTCATAGCGTCAGAATATCAACTCACGGAACTCGGCCTCTTGCACACGCGCGACGAGCTCGTGGCTCGTCTTATGCAATCCCCGGGGTTTAGGAAGTACATGCTATCCCAGCTCCAAGGAATGAAATTCAGCACCGCGGAGCTGGCAGATTTGATTGCGAAGAAGGGGGCGCATTTGGGGGGAGATGAGGAAGAGGGGGGTGAGGAACCGGAGATTGCAATGGAAGTGTTGGAGAAAGGGAGGGCGGCGGCGTTGAGGATGGTGGGGGCTAAGAAGGAGAGTATGGAGAGGGCGCTGGGAATGATTGAGAGGGAGTGGGGGAGTGCGGAGAATTATATAAGGAGTGTTTGTGGGCTGGGAGATTCTGAGATTGAGGCTTTGAGACGGAATTTAGTTGTGGATGATGAGGGGGATGAAGAAGTGAGGAGAGAGAGCTAGGCAGCCTTGTAAAGAGGAAGAGAGCCTGTGACCTATTGAAGGATTACGTATAGATAGTACGGCTTTTTTTGATTGAATGATAGAGTATAATCGACCAGAGCTTTAGCATCATCTAATACTGTTGGCTATTATCGATAGCGCGGATGTGTAAGAGCTGAGGCTCAATCATATTTTATGGTGAGTCTGTTTTCCTATTGTTCCATTTTCTCCATAGCATCTATCTGGTGAATGAGGTATATCTTACATTGTTCGTGATTCTGCATCTCGTATCAAGTGAGCTGTCCATCGCAGCCTGTGGCTCATTCAGTCCACTTGCCCAAATCGACTTCTTTGCAGCATCATTCACCGCTCTCACAGTTTGCCGCCCTCAATATTCACCTCAACAATCTGATCCAAGTCTTGATATTTTGGCAGCTCGAGATTATACTTCTCCGCCATCTCAGGGGTTAGGAATCTAGCAATGTGTCAGCCTTTGTTCATTCACTATATCACCCAGGGTTCATTTTTCAGGTATAACCTAGTAAGTAAAGAACTTACCGGCCTCCAAGAAAATGTCTCCCTTCGAACCACTTAACAAGCGGCTTCGGCGCGGTCAATGAGATCAGCGCTTCAGGCATGAAACCCTTGCCAGGACCAGAGCCTGGCGGTCCATCCTCGATATTCCAGGATGATGGGGCATCGACTGCAAGAACGGGAATTTTGGTATCTCTCAAGGCTTCGATAACCTTGGGGAATGGTTCGCGGACGTCACCGGAGAATGAGAAGCCTTTGTTACATATTAGGTAGATGACAGAAAGGGGAGATGGGTTGAGGAAAGGATGATGAGGAGAGACAGGAGAGAAATACCGAATATTGCGTCCACGATGTGATCGGTTTCTTTTAGTGCGGATGGGAAGTCTTCTGTGAATGGAACTTTCAAGTCCTTCAGTTGTTTCGTCAAACGCTGTGGTATAATTAGCTCCTCAGCTTATCTAAATGAAGTGAGAAAAAATAATAATACAACATCTAAAGATTCAGAAGAGCTAAAGAAAGGGAGGAAACGTTCACCTGATAGAGTTCATTCTTGCTCTGCTTCGGGTAGTAAATCGTTGGCTGATATCCATAATGAAAGAGATGTCTCGCAGCCACCAATCCATCTCCACCTATCGTCTAACGTAAACATAATTTATAACACCATGGTCTCATTTTGGTTCTTACCGTTGTTGCCGGGACCGCATGCTACGAGAATGCGTTTCCCTTGATTCAATGGTTGCAACTTGAAGACTATATAATATCAGAGAACCTATTCTTTCTAGAATTCTGGATAAATTTTAATACCAGCCTGAGAGACAGAGAGACCGGCCAGCTCCATCAATTGATCGATTGAGAATGCGCCAGCAGACATGAGCTCTTGGTCCAGAGCGGCGGCACTCTTGGCGGAGAGAGTCTAGGAGGTATTAGCTTGGAATCTACGTATGCTAAAGCCAATTACATACTCTCAAAGCCATTTTGAAGGGTTCGGATTTGGAATATTTTTTGTA
This sequence comes from Zopfia rhizophila CBS 207.26, assembly GCA_010093925.1. Classification (NCBI taxonomy): domain Eukaryota; kingdom Fungi; phylum Ascomycota; class Dothideomycetes; family Zopfiaceae; genus Zopfia; species Zopfia rhizophila. Next base: position 86,860 of record ML994725.1, on the reverse strand, counting down.
CAGTGTGAGAATATGAGGATTGGAAGATGGTGTTGTGGGGATGAAGGAGCGATTACATCACACACAAGTGAAATCGTGAGCACCAAAGTGGAGGGATTTGATCTCGAGTTAGAAACTGCCATTCATAATTCACTCCGGCGAATTTGAAATTTAACAGCTGCAAAACTAATATTCTATAAATCAGACTAGACAAACTTACCCGTGAAGGTGAGAAGAAAGATTGGCTTAGTCATCCATGAATGCACGTGCCATATCATCTCGGCGGGATCTCGAAAATGTTGCTTGGCACTCACATCAACACCAGAGCTCCCATCTCAACCCTCAAAGTCGCAAACAACCTTGCCGATAATGGTCCTACGTATCCGCCTCGCCCGCTTCGGCAAGCGACACGCTCCATTTTACAACATCGTCGTTGCACATGCACGGTAAGACCTCTTCAAAAACCTAATCCCTTCCATACCCTCCCCATCGCCATTCTCCAATGCTCCAATTTCGATTCTTTAGAAGCTTCCCAATATCCTGGATTATGAGGAAACTGATGCAGGTTATGAGCAGCACAGCGCGCAATTCCAAACCCCTAGAAGTCCTCGGGACCTACGATCCCATACCACAACCCCCCCGCCCAGGCGATTCGAAGGGACGGCCATGGAAAGAGATCAAATTAGATAGTGCGAGAGCGAGGTATTGGGTTGGTGTTGGGGCGCAACCGAGTGATACTGCATGGAGATTGTTGAGTATGGTATGTGATGCTCCTATGAGTATAGAACGGGTGGATTGCGCGGATGAAAGATTAGGATTTGAAGGGATTGGGGTTGGCTATAATGTAAAATCGCTAGGAAGTAGATTGTGAAGGGGGGATCCGGGGGGGGGGGGGGGGGGGGGGGGGGGGGGGTGTGGTGGTCTTGGAAATGATATGCTAATAACGATCCAGGTCGGAATACTCGAGCCGAAATACAGAGTCCGGGAGGTTAAGCAGCAGGTTATCAAGGCGGACTCGGCAGCGAAGAGCCTGATACCACCGAAATCATCAACAACGAGGAGTGCAAGTGAGGAGGTCGTGGAGGCATGAGAGATTCGAGGGTGATGGTTGCATTGATCGGCGTTGTGGGCAGGAAATCTTGGCCTAGACATGTACAGTAGTCTCCACAGAGGGACATGTAAATCTTGTAAAATCAGTGTATCAGAAGTAGAGCCTTTATCCAGAAGCTCTGATAGATCGATCATTTCGAGTCAGTCGAATCTAGCTATAAAATAACATCAACCTAACATGCGCCTGTAAATGCCAAGTCGTATAATCGCTAATGAGACGCAATCAAAAACGTATTGGTCACCAGACAGGTAACCATCACACACACGCCATATATTGCCAAGATTAAACTCGAAGTCCTCAACAGCTCCCTCCTCCAATGCCGACTCTTGTGCGCATCACTCATCACATACCCCTCTGCATCACCACTATCAAACTCATCTTCATCATCTTCATCTTTCACCAGGCGCTGATGATGGGCCGAGTCAGGGTCTGAAATCTTATAGTAAAACAGACCAGGCAAAATGAATGAGATCGTGGTTGAGCCCGTACTCCCAACATAAGCAAGAACCTTCTCAAGAGAGGAGACAGTCATGGCTACGACGAACGAGAGTACGATGAGGATAGTGGTGATAATGGCAAACCGGATGTCGCCTATTTCGGCTGCGGGCTTGCTTGAAGACTTCGAGGGATTGAGAAGGGTATTGCGAGATGGTGAGGATTCGGTTTGAGTATTGCGGCGTCGAGGGCGCCACTTTAGGCAGGCGTCAATGGAAGCGCGGCAGGGGTGGATTTGAAGAGGGTAGGAGAACATGACTAGGATTACTATGGCGAGGCGTCCTATGGTTGATGCGACGGCAGTGGGGTCTGACGGGCATTAGTAACGAATGAGCATTCGAGAGATGAAATAGGTACATACATATGCTGACAATGTTCCCCTTGATGTTGTCGCCATAGGAAAGGTACCCCGTAATGCCAGTAAGAATGTAAAGAGAACATGCAGCGCCAATACTCGCAAATATCACGCTGGTGGTGCGGAAATGAGAGTTGTCTGCAATCTCGTTCAGAATTGAAAACATCTGCTACCGGTTAGAGGGAATCATGTTCATTATACGGTGCATAACTTACATTCTGATGACATGTATATGCAAAGATGATGACGGGAAAAGCTGCAAGCACAGGAACAGGTCCTGCCCATTTGAAAACCCGGACGGTCCCACGATCTTCTAAGGTATCCCCATTAATGAAATGTGCAACAACCAAAATCACGAGATATGCAATAGAACACAGAGCAACGACACTTGTGTACTTCAAAGAATCCAGGCGCCGAAGGAAAGACAGGGGTATAACAATCAACCTGTTCACAGCGTTAGTTGGAAGTAGGCATTTTAAGTAATGACAAGTCCCTACATGAATGCCGTAATCCAGAACTGGCGGTCAACCAAAAATGCAATATCGCTAGCACGGGGCGCAAAGCCCACAACCACACCGGGCATCAGATCACCAATGATGATCAGATAGCTCACTCCTACGCCGAAGCACTTGATAGCTATGGCGGCATCGAATATGATGGACAGGTTGGGGTAGGTAAGCTGGGACAAAGCTGCGAAGGAAACGTGTCCACGGTCGACGTATCTGGCGCATCGAGTTTGTAGGTATAGCCCAAAGCCTGCAGTCAGACCTGCCCACGCGATCACAAAGATCCCGAGGAATATCCCCATTTTCGAGAGAGCCGAGGGCATGGCAAGTAGGCCAGCACCAAGAACTAATAGCTGTTAGGTAATTCAAAAACCTTTATAATTGAGGAAAAGATAGCAATACTGGTATTGACTAGGTTTATCACACTGCTGATCCATGTTGCCTGGCCGGCGAATCCAATGTCCTTTTTGCCTCTTCCACGCCTGAAATCATTAGCACAATTTCACAAGACTATTGGATTGAAGTATTAACCTTCTTCCTCGTAGAGACCCCGTACTTGTGGACATGAGGTCAGTGTCATCTGGCTCAGGGCCTATGGCGGAGTAACCGGCCATACTCTCCGATGATGTGCGAATCTCGGCAATCTGGACACCACAAAATCATGTGCCGGTGGGAATGAAGGGATATTGGCGGGTTGTGTTTGTTTTATAAAGGGATATCGATGCGCACAGCGGAAGCGCTGGCGATAAGGGATGTTGAATGTTGAGGAAAGGTGAGGTGGTGAAGGCTGACGTTGAACATTAGCGTTATGAAAGCCGTTTTGCCAAGGCTGCGGTTGATGATCCGCGTACAGGAATAGCACAATATCGCGTCAGGTGCAACGATATTCCACAAACATCCTCCTGACCACCCGTTGCTATGGATGACTATGAAGAGGCCGTCTTGTTTACCTTTGCGCTACTGGAGTCTCGCCTGGACAGAATTGAGTATATTCTGAATGGTCCAAAAAAGCAGACAGACGAGAAGCCGAAGACTATTCCGGAGCGGATCCAGAAACTCGAGAAATCGTTGCAGGAGTTTTCTGCTAAGACTGCACTGTTAAACGATGTGAAACAGCTGTGTGCGTTTATTCTTGCTTAGCTTACAAAAGATCTAATATTCTAACGAAGTCATAGTATCTAAACACTCGGATCTCATCCACCCAGATGGCAAAGAGGAGGACGATGCAGGACTGGAACCTGACCAGAAATCGGCTATGGTTATAGAACGGGCACCTGACTTTGCATCGACTGCCTCCCAGCTCAAAGCACTCGACGACCAGCAGATTCCACAGTCGGATGGCTTTGCCAAACTTGCCAAACTCAGACCACGCATTGCAGCCGCAGAGGAGCGCCATCTTCAACAGGCGATGGAAATATCTGAGCTGAGGAAGAGGAGTGGGATGATAGTCTCGAGATGGAAACACATCTTCTATCTTGGCCAGGGACGATGCTGGGCTGAGTGGCACAAGAGGCTCATGGAAAGGGAGCGGACCGTCACCCGAATTGAATTCAAGAACAAGCAGGAAGAGGAGGGTTGAATCAGGCATCGCTCGGAAACCGAGCGTCGCAGGAATATGCTGAATGTTCACATATTAGGTCTCGGAAAGCGCTGACGCAGCTTGCCGAGGGCAAGGACGTCATTAATTGCTTGGGTTAAGGATGCTGAGGGCTGACAGGTGCTAGTTACTTCAGTCTACCTATGGATTGCCTCCCGGCGCATCTTAAGTGAAGTCCTTGGAGGGGCCCAATTATGACGAAAATTTGTCACGCGACAAGCGACCGGCAGGTACCGGAAACACGATTGGCATGCTGATTTGTTTCTCTCTGCAGGCACGGGCAGGTTTTGGGTGGATCATTTCTTGGTGTTGGGAATTGAGCGCATGTGGAAGCCGACGATCGCTTCAGAACCTCAAACTGAAGCTGTCAGATTATTCCATATAGATCCATAGAAGAACATATGGGGTACCGTCCATTAGCGGCGATTTGTCCATATTCGGTGTGATTGAGGTCGTGATGAACTTTTTGGGATGCGGAGTTCGTGGTATCCGGCGTCCAGCATTGTGGTGTTGGATCTCTGTTTCATCGCTGTCTCAGATTGTTCTTGTGCCGACCGTCGTGCATATGGATGCGGGATCGCCTCTTCTCCTCATCAGGTACAGAAGAACACGTGCTTGGTGCTGCGAGGGCTCCAATTTTCAACATGGGGACCGGGTATGTGGTGGCAATTTGGGAAATTAATCTGGAGCGTGCAGAGCTGGTGTAAGAGAACAAATCACCGCATCACGGCAAAGCAGCAATAAGAAGCAGCTCAGAAGTAATCAATGTGGTACAGGAGCGCTCACAACGAGGGATATGCATCATCTCTTAATATTTCACCCTTACCTGGGATTTTGCGGTGCTAGGGGTCCACCTTGAGACGACCCAGTGCATGAGAAGAGGAGTGCAGAAATGCAAATTAGCCAAATAGCGCCACACCCAAGGGCTGCAGAGCACCTCAGTTGACGGACAGAGTGGCGGGACAAGGCTGAACGAATCACAAATCCATTGTACTTTTTCGTTGATTGATGATATGCCCCCTCGTTTTTCTGCTGCCACCGTTTAGCCGGGCATCCTCACTCTTCAACTAGCGCCCTCTCCAACAGCTGTCTGCGCTTGTCACCGCGATCATCCCGCGACACACAACTCGAGCTCAGCAACTCTTCTTTCAGCCCAATAAAGAATCCAGCAAGATCGCGACATCGTGTCCACTGCGCGCAAGCCACCGGCTGACTTGCTGCCATTTTAATCTTTGGTGCTGCCCCAGTGGTCCAAATATTCCCGGTCCTCCTCAAGCCACTCGGCCTGGCCAATCGTTCTTGTTGCACTTCACGCTACGTGAAACAACCCACCCGCTTTGGGTGAGCCTGTGCCATCTCACTCGACTCTCCCTCCAAAAGCCCACCCAAACCCCATACAATTGCTCATACAGCACGACACTGCAGCCGCCAGCCGTCACAGCGATCCTCAACCTCTCCATCGCCTTTGGCTCCTGGCCGCCCGGCTTGCTGCTGTCCCTCGATCGACCGTCACCGTACACTTTTGTCTCCCTAACCCCATTCGACGACGCCGTCTCACTCCCCGCTGCCTCTGAACTCCTCGTCTCCGGCAGACGCTCAACGACCGCCCTTTTCTTCGTCTCGACAAACCTCGCTCGCCAGTTTCGAGACGAGTGCTTTAAGTCGACACCACGCTCCTTTGACCTTTACAATAGCCAAAAAATTTAATACCCTTCTCCCCGGCCGCCCGACCAGCTGAACTTCATGCCATCCTACGGGTCCCTAGGCTCGCCATCACTTCACAAAATGGAAAACGGGAATAGTTATGGAGGCCGACCGACCTTCTCGCTCGGTCGCATTGTCGGAGATCCGTTCGCACTGGCGACAATCTCTATCGGTGTTGTTAGTAGACTTCTATACTCGTATCCCGTAGTTGTGAGGCTGAGTGACTGACCTTGGTGCAATAGCTTGCCTGGATTATTGCTTTCGTAAGCTCAATAATATCTGCCGTACGTGGAGGCTTCCCCAATTTCGCGTGGTGGACTCTGGTCTTCATGCTTTTCTGCATTGTGGGCGTCACGGTCACAGTAGCATCGGATTCCGAGCGTACCTACCATGTCGCGGTAAGTTCATCGCGAACTATTGATGGGCATTTCCTAAGTTTGATACAGATCGTGGGCTTCCTCGCTGCTGGTCTCGTGTTTACAACAAGTTCTGTGAATTCACTGGTCTACTCCTCTGTTCCTGCATTCGAGGCAGCCGCAGCTGGTTTCATCTTGCTTTCCATGATTGCGGTAAGTGACCGGCAGTCGATTCACCGAGACTTAATGCTAACGTCCAACCTCAGATTGTCTGGATCTTCTACTATGGATCCCAGCCGCAGGCCAGCCACCGCGCATTCGTCGACTCGTATGCTCTTCACAAGGAGAGCCAGGGTTCCCGCAGTTCGCGCAACATGTCGAACAACTACAATCGCCCGGAAACTTCGGTCACTGCGAACCAAGCTCCCCAGATGTACACATCTGCGCAATTGAATGGATTCGAGACCTCATCTCCGGTATCGGGTTATCCAGGTGGCCCGGTCGGTGTAGATGCAAGGAATTCTTCGCAACCGCGCTTCGGTGGCATGAACAACACCTCAAACGTGCAAACACCCACCAATGGCGTCGAAGAACAACAGGATACCTCGATAGAATACCCATACCGCGCAAAGGCCATTTACAGCTACGAGGCAAATCCCGACGATGCAAACGAAATCAGCTTCCAGAAGCATGACATTCTTGAAGTATCAGACGTGAGCGGAAGGTGGTGGCAGGCCAAGAAGCCGAATGGCGAGACTGGTATTGCACCAAGCAACTACCTCATCTTGCTATAGTCTGCGAAGACTGGATCTTCCTGTCACGACTTTGCGATGACGACTTTCCTTACTCATACTGTTTATTACTTTCTACGGATGCCTCGGACTGGACTCCATGTCTTATGAGATCATCCACAATATGGTTTGGGGGCTTGTTTGCTGAAGATTGGAGGAGTTGCAAGAGATGGTATACATGCATGCACGTTTTGGTGCGTGGAGGATGCCACTCGATGCCCGTCCCCAGCTATACAGTTCCTCGCGCGATACCCGGATTTTGGCCTGTCATAATAATACTAACCTCCTATGTCATCCTTGACGACCTCTTTCCTGTCCACTCTCCACCACACTCGGTATCGAAGTCCTGAAGGTATCGACCCGAGCACTCTACATATGTTTCCTCTTCAACTCTCTCTCCGCATCTTGCCCGAAGACCAGATCTTTACTGGCCCTTTATTCTGTACTGTAACTAGCAATGGGTTTCCTGCCTGTCTCATCTGTCTGGAGTTCGTCGGTTTCCTCTCTTTCAATGTTGCGTTTTGGCTAGTCTGCTGCAGTCAAAAACTGGTGGCGACGACGGCTTGAGTCCAAGGCTGGACATGCTTTCTTCTAAAGTTTTCAACTCATTACCCCGATAGGGAAAGGGATGTGGGGTGGAAGGAGCGATCTGGTGGTGGTTGTGTGTAGTGATAAAGTATGGGGCTGATGTATCTAAAATGAAGGCATTAATGAAATTCTACTCTGAGAAGCCTTATATGACGGTGATGTGCTGTAGGATACCTGTTATAACAGCCTTAGACAACGCTTGGAATGGCATCTAAAGCTATAGGATGTGGTATGGCAACTCACTACTTATAGTTTCTGAGATTTTGGCACATGCGCGTGATGATATTGGCTCTGTACTATAGAAAGGTAGGCATCCTTTTACTATCAATTCTAAGGCTTGAGACAGCAATCTTGGAGTAATCAGCAATTTAAGAACCTAGCCTTATGCACGATATGGAAGTCGTACATATTTCATGTTACCCGGAGAATGTACACCGAACTGGGCGAAGACAGGTTTAAGGCACAAGCTGAATTTGACTGGCCTGTGGTGAATCAGTCGGATGAAAGATTCCTCACGTGATCAAATTAGCGCATTCGTGACGATTACCTCATGAACCAGCAATCCGCGGGCGGTGCTTGCTCAGTCAACCAACACCGCATTCCTTCAACCTCCCTCGCTGCCTCCGCACCAACGTACATCCATCGTCATCGTATTAACTATCTAGCAGCACGACACCATGGCGTCGAAAGCCAAATACCAGAACGTGCCTCAGCGCGATTCCCTTGATGAGCCGCAATATTCCCAGGCGCCACCTTCCTATGAAGCCGAAGCGTCTACCCAGGCTGCCCTGCTTGGAGGAGTTCCAAGGAGCGCAGATGATAATATTCCTGATGACTTCAAGGTTCGTATGGCTATACAACACGGTCCAGCTCAGATAGCTAACGGTGCCACAGTTTGGCGGGGTCGTCTCAGAGGCGACGCTCGATATCCGGATGGCGTTTATTCGCAAGGTCTATGCGATCTTGTAAGGACCTACAATCCTAAATAGGATATATATCAGGCTAACAGCTGTTACAGGACTGTTCAACTCCTCGCTACCGCCGCGCTCAGCGGCGTCTCCATGGCCAGTGACTCTTACAAGAACTGGGTCCAGAGCAACCAATGGATGATGTGGATATCGCTTTTCGGAGCCATGGCATTCCTCGGGCTCACTTTCTGGAAGCGCAAGTCGTACCCCACGAACCTCCTCTTCCTCGCCGGCTTTACCGCCCTCGAAGCCTATTCCATCTCGGTGATTGTGTCGTTTACGGATTCAAGGATAGTGCTGGAAGCGGTAATATTCACCTTTGGTATCTTTGTGGCGCTCAGTCTGTTCGCCTGCCAGTCGAAGTATGATTTTACATCCTGGACCCCGTACCTCTTCGGCGCCCTCTGGGTTCTGATTCTTTTCGGCTTCATGGCGATGTTCTTCCCTTACAGCAGCAAAGTTGAGCTTGGATACGGAATCATTGCCGCTCTCATCTTTAGTGGATACATTCTGGTCGACACACAGCTCATTATGCGTCACTACCACGTCGAGGAGGAGATTGCAGCGGCGATCTCTCTTTACCTTGACATCATCAACCTGTTCTTGGCTATCCTTCGGATCTTGAACTCTCAGAACAACAACTAGGTGAGAGATGGATTGGGCGAAGTTTGTTTTGAATGGACTTTCGAAGACTTATTGAGCAAATGGAAATAGGGTACTACTGGTAGTCCTGCTTGGGATGATAGGATGGTCCGGAGTTCTCGAATCCCGTCGTTTCCTTTCCTTATTGTTCAAGTTACTCTACTTCTGAACCGTATACACTTAGAATCAGGTTTACCATTCCATGTCCCAATAATGATAGTTTGTTCTCATGATCGCCGCGGAGTACAGTAATAGGCAGCTGCAAGTGTGATATGCCGGTTGCAGATGTGGGGATGTAACCTATCACATGGGCATGATTATTGGCTGCGGGGGTTGCGGTCTCCTGAAAATTCCAGCTCAGGGTTCCGGGCCTTGGCGGCGAGCAGCTCCATCTCGAATTCGACCGTTCAGACCATCGAAAATCTAATCCATACAAAGCTCCGCTCGTTACCTAGATGCTGTCAAACCCTAACTGACGCCTCCTGAGCATCCCTCCTGCCGCTTCTGTCGCGTCGATGTTTTTTTAAATACTCGCTACATACTTGTTCCTGCGCGCTAGCTCCACAAACCTATGTCTGCCGCAAACACACCGCCCGTTTGAAACATCTTGTTCCCCGCAAAAAGGACGCACAACAGAAACAACCGCTCGATTTCGCCCACGTTACTGTCCCTACGCCTTCGCATTACACAACCGAATCCCAATGCCCGCTTGATTTTAAAATTTGTTCCCTTCTTCCTCCTCGGCCTCTCCTATCCCAATGGCTGCAAAAGTATCTCCTACCCACATCGCGAACGGATCTGGACAGCCAGGCCGGCTTGACTGGGCCGCCGAAACACAAGATCTGCCTGTACAGGAGCGTAAAATTAATATGGCAGCCTGCAATGGTTCCACTGAGTCGAAAGATTCGCGTAAACTGGCGGTGAAAAGGACGGGAAATAAAGTTAAGGATGAGAGTCTTGTTGAGACAGTGTGTACTTTGATATGTGACCACCAGATTGGTAATTTTCATATGAACCACTCTAGTCTTGCCTTTTACTAAATTATTCCTAGGTCTCTCCGTTAACCTCATCCTCCTGCTCTTCCTTGCGCACATCTGCTTTCCCCGTGCCCGCCGGCGCACTTTCAAATTCTTCAACCTCTCCTACTACAACCCTGACACCGGTCTATATGGATGTGGAAACGATGACATGCCTTTCGTGGCGCTGTGGATTGTCATCTTTACTGGCCTTCGTGCGGCGGTAATGGATTATATTTTAGACCCGCTGGCAAGACTTGGTGGCATCAAATCCAGAAAAGGGTTGGTTAGATTCAAAGAGCAGGCGTGGCTGATAGTTTATTACTCCACGTTTTGGTCCCTTGGAATGGTGAGGATTTCATACTCCCAGGGATTTTTGGGCTGCTTGAAGCCTTTCGGCGTACAGTTGCTAACTTTCGGCTGCGCAGTATCTTCTATATAATTCCGAGTACTGGTTCAATCTCAACGGTATGTGGACTGGATGGCCGTTTTGGGAAATCAGCGGTCTTCACAAGTGGTATTACCTGGTCCAGTTCGCATTCTGGCTTCAGCAAATCCTGGTTGTTAATATCGAAGAGAAACGGAAGGACTACGCGCAAATGTTCACTCACCACATTTTTACCAGCACCCTCTTGTTCACTAGCTATGGATACTACCATACGAGGGTGGGCACCGTCATTTTGTGCGTCATGGACATAGTAGACATTATCCTTCCTGTAAGTGTTTTATCGTACGTATGTTGATTGGTTTGAAGCTCATGTTCTTAGACTGCTAAACTGCTCAAGTACCTTGGCTATACAAACGCCTGCGATGTCGCTTTCGGCGTGTTTATGGCGGTCTGGGTCATTACCCGCCACGCCTTCTACCTCATGGTCTGTTGGTCTATCTACGCCCATACCCCCAGCGCCATGGCCCCTGGTTGCTACCTAAAGGATGGCCAGATGATTCCTGCGAGCTCAAGCGAGCAGTACGCAGCCCACGGCGGTAATAACGTCTGGGCCAATATCCTTCAGGTGTACCTCAATCGAAACGGCCCTGTTTGCTGGAATCCTGTCATCCGGTACAGTTTCCTAGGACTACTTCTAGCGCTGCAAATTATCACCATCCTCTGGTTCGTCATAATTGTCCGAATAGCATATCGAGTCCTTTCGGGAAAAGGCGCCGACGATGCGCGCTCTGACGATGAAGGGGACTCGGAAATTGATGTCGAGGATGAGGAGACCAACACCTCTCATCCCATCAATGAGGTCAGAACCGGCCTGGAATGGTTACCGGTGGAGCAAGAAGTTGGTGTCGAGTCTTTGACCTTTGTGCGCAAAAGCAGTCCTGGTGTCAGGAGCCACAAGCGCAATTCCCGAGGCGGAGGAAGCAGAGCAAGCGGTATCAGCATTTCAGGTCACGGTGACCATAAGGAGCTACTTGGTCGAATTGGATGCGATAAACCGACTTGATTCTCATATTTGTTGGGTCTGGCGTTTCGGACCTCTCTTACACGGATTTTTGATCTAGCAATGGCGGGCCTGCGAGCATTTTCCTACGTTTGCTTTTTACACGTAGTTGGAGCATCGGGTTTTTCGACTACTATTTTTTGACCATACCCCTAGAAGATAGAATTCTAATCCTACGTTCTCTCTCTCTTGTCCCGGATACCTCGTCTCGAGGCGGCAATACCAGAGTATCCTGAACCACAAGCCAATTCTGGGTAAACGTAGCACAATTGTGAGGTCTCTTCCGACTTACTGCACCCTCTCAGCTCCGGTGGGGCAAAAAAATATCTTGTTCATCAACATGCACCCTGTGCGGAAATTTTAGCTGAATTCAAAATCCTCCTGCCTAGACACCTAGATCTAGCCCTATCCCTTGCACTGGCAAGGTCTCGTCGCCTGATTTCTAAGGCATCATAGTCCGTGCGCGAACATCACTATGGATGGTGACACATGAAGTCTTAGCATTAATAGCAGACATCTACTATAACAGTAATAACCGCTAATCTTTAGCTCGTAAATGCTCAACCCAACAATATCCTTACAAAGATTGACCTGACATATTGAACATATCGTGTTCTTGGGGCTCGAGTTTGACGTTTCTTCTCCTCATTCTAATTTGTATGGAACTGATAGAAAGCTCTTCAAGAGCCTTCCGTTTTGTACCTTGTTAAATGATATGGAGGTCATGTCCTGGCAGCTGGAAGTATTCATGAATATTGTCTTGAACATCATTGATTGATTGCTTGAAGGTAATGACTGGTTAAGTACATAATAATCAAACGTGTAGTAGTGACAGTATGTTTCATCAATGTTTCACGATGAGGTAATGGAGTCTTACCTTTGAATGCTGCTATTTTAAGAGCAAGGTAGCAAGGTTGCACACCTTGGTTCTGTCAACAATAACCACTTTTCCTACGGGCTAACATGCTTTACAAAAATTTTCATTCATTGGAAAAAGAATATGCTCGCCCTAATTAAATACAATACACTTAACTACATTTTAAATGTTTTGTACAAACCTCTTGGCTATTAATAAAAAGAGTGTGTTTTAATAAAAGTAAATAAAATATTAAGTACTAATGTATTTATAGTTAGTAAAAATAATTAACTTTTATATAATATTAACATTTTATAGTATTATACTCTTTATACTATAATTACTAATTAATTTTTTTTAAATAACTAAAATCTTTTAATTTACTAATATTACTATTTTATTTACTAATATAATTTTATTACTTTATTACTTAAAGTACACGTAATTGATATATAAATATTAAAATAAGTTACTAATTTAAACTTGTTATAAAAATACTATATATAAAAAGTTAAAAGCTTAAAAAAAGTATTAATTAATTACTACATATAATATTAAGTAGTAAGTTAAAATATTATAATAAAAAAATAAGTTATAAATAAAAATATTTAGAGTAAAGTTTATATACTAATATATAACTTTAAAACTAGTAATAAATAATTTTATATAATAAAAAAGTTATTAAACAAAATAATATTATAGTATATATTAATAGTTAAGTGTAAATAATACTTATATTTCTTAATAAACTTACTTTAACTAAAAAAAAAAAATTATAAAATTTTTTATATTAATATAATTTTTTTTAAATTTAATATTTTTTTAAATATATATATTTAGTTTACTTATATAAAGTCTAAGTAAATAGTTTATTATAAATTTTTTTTTATTATAAAAAGTATTTTATAAAAGTAGTAATACCTTTTTTTTAGTAATATTTTATTACAAAAATGAAAAAAATAAAAATATAAAAATATAAAAATATAAAAATATAAAAATATATAAAAATATAAAAATATAAAAATATAAAAATATAAAAATATAAAAATATAAAAATATAAAAATATATAAATATATAAATATATAAATATATAAATATATTATAAATATAAGCAAAAAAAAAAATTTTTAAAAAATAACTTAGTATACTATTATATAATATCATAGTATTATATAATTAAAATTAGTTAGTAAACAAAAAAAATTTTATAGTTAGTAAAATAATTAAATTTTATATAACTTTAAAACTTAATAATATTATATTATATATTTAAATATAGCTATATATAAAATATATAAATAAAATATATAATTTAATTAAATATTAAAAACTTTAAAATTAAAAAAAAAACTTAAAAACAAGTATTTTAAAAATCTTAAAAAAATAGAATTTTTTTTGTTATTTATTATTAGTATTTTATAATTTTTTTAGTTTTTTTTTTATATTTTAATTAATATATTATATATGTAAGTTAATTATAAATTTACTAAAATTAATTATACTTAAAACTTTAAATATACTTTTTTTTAATTTAAACTTTATTAATTTAAAAAAAATTAAAAGTATATACTTTATATAAAACTTGTATTAAATAAAAAGTATAATTATTTAAAAAAATTTATATTAAATAATAACTTATATTTAATATACTAATAATAATAAATAATTAAATAAATAATTTATAATAATATTTGTGTTATAGTAACTACTTATAATACCTTAATAAAGTTTTTTAAAAAAGGGTTTTTATAAGCTTTTTTATTATATTACGTGTTTATATATTAGCTTTATACTAGTATAAAAGCTTTTACTTAAATACTTTATTTACAGCTTATTTTATTTCTTTTTTTTATATAATATTTTGAATTATTACTTGGTACCATATGTAGTAATTAATTAATACTTTTTTTAAATTCTTAACTTTTTATATATAGTACTTTTATAATACTATATTATGTTATTATTACTATTAAAGTTTTGGTAATCTAGTTAGGTCAGTAACCTAGTTAGGTCACTTTATTTCTTATAAAACTATTTATTTAGTTCTAGTACGTTTTCAAACCTTAAAGAGAGTAGTCTTAAATTTCTATATAAAATATATTAAAATTTATAAAAAGCTTTTTTTAAGCTAGCTTTATAAAGTTTACTTTACTTTATAAAGTAGTTATTTTTTTTATACTAATTTATTTCTTTTCTTAAGCCTTTTAAGTGTTAATTTTATTTATATATATACCTATTATAAGCTTTTTTATATTACTAAAGTGCTTTTTTATATAATTTACTCTAGCCTTCTTCTACTTCTTAATAAGCTTATTATTTATAATTTAAAGAGTAAATCTATTAGTAAAAGTAATTAAACTAATATTCTAAAGATATTTAATAAAGAAATAAAACTAAATAAAAATACCTTTAAAAACTTTAGTAATAGTCTAATTAATCTATTATAATTAATTTTAATTTACTAGTATATCAACTCATACGCTATTTTCATTAGTAATATTAAAAAATAAAGATATTTTAAGTCTATATTCTTAAAGGACTTATAAAGAATTATATAGAAGAAAACCTACCTTCTTCTAAGTATTAGTAATATTATATTAAGTAATTACCTACTATTTTACTTATTAAAAGTAGAAAAAAAACTCGCGATTTATAATTCTCTTAGTACTAAAAAGACTATTTTTCTTAACTTCTTTTTTATAAGCCTTAATAAGAGGTCTAAAGATGCCCACATTACATCAGAAAAAAATTTATAGCTAAGAATTTTATATTCATGCTATTCTAGCATTTCTAGTATTTTTAAGTATTTAGTAGTATTTAGCTGCTAAACGTGACTTCTCCTATAACTCTACTATAAAGTACAGCTAATTATAACTTTATTTAAGTATTTAATGGTATTTAGCTGCTAAACATGACTTCTCTTATAACTCTTCTACTAGAAAGTATAGTTAATTACGACTTTAACTATAAGTATGCAGTAAGATGCTATAAAATGCTATTAAATACTATAATATACTATACTCTTCTTCTAAATTCTATACTATTTTACTTGTATAATAGTCTAGTTTTTGCCTATCTATTTTCTAAAATTTATTACTAATATCTACGAGTGCTGTAAGCCTGTAAAGTTACTATTTTCTATTTATATATATTAAGTTTCTTTATACGCGAAGAGCTAAACTTAGTTTTTTATTTAACTCTAATAAAATTTTCTTCTCCTTATTCTCTTTCCTTTATATATTTATATTAAGCTAATATTTAGGTTTATTAAGCTCTTTACTAATCTATTTACTAACGTGTATCTAGATCTATACTAAGCTGTTTTTAGAGCTCTATATTAAGTTATCTCTAGAGCTCTATACTAAGCTATTTCTAGAGCTATATACTAAGCTATCTTTAGAGCTATACACTAAGCTGCCTCTAGAGCTATATACTAAGCTATTTTTAAAGCTATATATTAAGCTACCTCTAGAGCTATATACTAAGCTATTTTTAGAGCTATATACTAAGCTATCTCTAGAGCTATATACTAAGCTATTTTTAGAGTTATATACTAAGCTACCTTTAGAGCTCTATATAAAGCTCTAGATATAATATAGAAGCCAGTTTCAATTTAGTGTAGGAGCCAATTTCAATTTAGTGTAAGAGCTAATTCTAATTTAATATAAAAAGAAGAAAGTAAATAAAGCTTATATAGTATTTTATTATTTTATATAGTAAATTAGTAGTAGCTAGTAATTTAAAACTATAGTTTAAAATATACGTACTACGTATAAAAAGTGAACTAAATATAAGATATATAATATACTTAGTATTAAATTTACAAAATACATATAATAAATAAATTATATAAATATTACAAATAATAATAAAAGCTTTAAGGATATAATCACGTATTTTATAGTATTTTATAAGGTAGTATTATATTTAGCGGCTTAATACTGCTTTAAAGTTAAAACTATAAGCTATAAAATAGAATATATAAAATATATAAATAATAGCTAATTACTACTAAGTGCTGTAAAAATGCCACTATTTTTTTTCCTAACGTAAGTAGTTAAAGAACATAAGTTATATAAGAAAGTAAATAAAGAGAAATTATCTTTACTTTTTTATATACTTATATAAAGCTAAGAGAGACGTGAGAATTATGGCTATTTAAAATTAAAAAGTAATAAATACTTATTATATAAGGCCTTATATATTCATTAAAGTATTAGAGCTAGTATATAGTAATTAAGTAATCTATTTATCTAAATTATTAAACTTAAACTACTATATAATAATTAATTAAGAAATTAATCTAGAAGTGTTAAATTTACTTACTTATAAAAATAATAAAAGTAAATAGCAAAAATCTATTTATTTTAATAGTCTTAATTATAAAGATTTATTTATAATTTCTAGACTATATTACCTAAGTATTTTTTTACTCTATAGGTAAAATTTAATTTATAGTTATTTATAATTTTTTTTTATTTATATTATATATATCCTCCGCTATAATCCCGTACTTAATAATTATTTTAGTATATAGATTAAACTATTTCTAAAGTGTTTTATGATTAGTAGCATTACTTTATACTTAATTATAAGTATATATAAACTTTAATTTAATATTTATTATTATAGGTTATTAACTTACTAATGTAATATTATACTAGTAACTAGCCATTTAATTAATTATATAACGTTAATTAGTTCCCTTACTTCTAGATTGGATAGCTTATTAGACTTAGTAGAAGTTAATTAACTTAGTAAAAATAAAAAAAAGTAATATAATAAGTTAAAGTTTAATAAAATAGTATTAAACTATATCACTTAAGGCGTGATTCTTAATTTTAGAGTAATTATAAAAAATTAAAACTAAATAACAACAGAGAGAGAGCTCTTTTAAATACCTAATTTTTTATAACTATAAACTAATTAACTCTTATTTAAACTTATTAGATAATAGCTATTACTTATATATAATAATACTTTAGTACCTTTACTTAGTACTATTATATTATATATATCTAGACTTTATATCTCTTAGCTTTTATAGCTTTTTTTTTTTAGTCTAGTATTTCTTTTCTTAGTCAGCTCCTTCTTGGTATAACTAAGATTTATTATAAGTAAGTTAATCTTTTTAACTCTATTCTTATCTTTTTTAACTATTTTAAGATATTCTACTTTTTAGTTAACTTTATTAGTATTATTATTTTATAATTATATTTTATAGTCTATAATATTTACCCCCTCCCTTAAAGTATTATTATTTTAATAATTATTTTTTATTTTTAGCTTTTAGTAGGTGTCCTGTGCGTTCTTAGTAAAATATTTTTAATATAAGTCTTAAGTATAAGAATAGCTTATTTCTAATATAATTATATATTTTTTTTTTCTAATTTGCTTTAGTGAGCTTGTTTACCTAATTTTAATAATAACTAAAGCTAAGTTTCTAACCGTCTATTCTTATTATCTTACTAAATTAATTTATAATTATAATTACTTAATATTAATACCATGTAAAAACTATTAGAAATAGTAGTATTATTACTTAGTAGATTTTTTCTTAGGTTACTATTTAGAATATGTTAATTATAATTTAAAATATAATCTTATAGTAACTTAACTAGAATTAGATTAGAATTTAACTACCTATTATTAGATTCTTTCTTAAATTTATAAAGTGAAGGAGTTTTTATTAGTGACTTATGCTTATACTTAATACCTATATTATAAACTTACTTAAGTTAATTCTAAATATTATAAGATAATAGACCGCAAAATAAAGTCCATTAAAGAGCTAGAAAAACTAAAGAAAAAAAAAGTTTTAGTAGAAAACTATACTACTATAATCCTTAACTCCCTTTAATATTATTATTTTCTTATCTTTTAATTTTAACTAGAATATGTTTTAACCGCTTTTTTTTTAGAAACAATTTATAATTATTTCTTTTAGTAATATTAGTTAATTAGCTTTAAACTATTCTTTAAGTTTTTAACTAGCTCTTATGTATTATCTTTAGGTCTATATTTTTTTTATTTAATTAAGTACTTTTACTAACACCTGAATTGCTAGTAGTTCAGAATTTATTAGACTTTATACTTAGTTATGTTTTTTTTGAGTTTAAGTTTTATCTATAATTTAGCATGTAATAGTGCTGGTTCTAACTTTAAAATATAAAAAACTAAGTAAATCCCTATATTCTTAGGTAATTATAGTTTATAATTTATAGATTCTATTTATCACTTAACCTTAAATAGTCCCAATTTAATGTAGTCTAGTTTTTTTAATAGTTGTTTTATTTCTAATTTTTTTTATAATAGGAAAATTTTATTTCTCTCTTTAAAAATTAGTCCCTTAACTTTAGATTTATTCTTAATCTATTTGCTAAGATTACCTTTGTGGGTCATTTTTTATGTGATTTCTTAATAAAGTTATTATAGTTTCTTAACTCTTATTCTTATAAATTCTAATATTTTATTTAGTCTCTATAGTTCTTAATAAACTATAGACTTATAACTATAGTTCACGTAGAATAGTAATTTTCCTGTAGTTAATAACTTTATAGAGTTATATATATACTTAGCTATTAGTAATAAGTTAACCTAATTATCTTACTATTTATTAACATATATTTATAGGTATTATTCTAGTGTCTGGTTTGTTTATTCTGTTTATCTATTTATTTATAAATAAAATACTATTAAGAGACAGTATTCTATCCCTAGCTTTCTAATAAATATTTTTTAAAATATTAATATGAACAATTTGTCTCTGTCTGTAATAAATTCTTATAATAGTTTATATTATACTATTAGTAGTCTAATAAGTATAGTCGCTAATTCATCTGCTTTAATTTCTATATACGTTAGTTTAAAGTATATATATTTTATAAGTTAGTTTATAATAACTAGTATTATATTATACTATTAGTCTTGAAAGGTAGTTGTTATTAGTATTTTTGTAATAAAATCTATTATAACTAACTCCTATAGTAGGTCTAGTAAAGAAATTAGTTATATAAGTCTATATTCTTTATATCTTATTATCTTATTTTTTTTGTACTTAATATACTTTGAAAGAATAGCTCTAACCTTTTTCTATATACCTAGAATCCAGAAATGCCTGTTAATTCATTTTATAGTCTTTTTAATCCCTTAGTGTCTATGTATTTTAGCTGAATATTAGTCTTTAATAAGTTTAGTCTATAATATTTCTAGTACAAAAATAGTTCTAGTTTCGTGCTATTATAGTCGTTTATTATTAAATTCTCTAATTTACTTTTACTATATGTTTTTAATGATGATTATTGTTTTAATATTTATTTATAAGCTTTCTAAAGATCTGTCTTGTCTTTATCTAAGTATTATATTATAAATTTCTAATATATTTTTTATATAATTTATTTATTAACTAAGCGTGTCAGCCACTATATTTTCTTTTTCTAATTTATAAAGTATTTAAAAGTTAAAAGTAGAAACTAGTTTCTACTATCTAACCTATTATTAATTTAACTTCTTAGTTATTATAAACGCTATTAGATTTTTATAATTTAAGTATATAATAATCTAGTGCTTGGCTCCTTCTAAGTAATATTTCTATTTTTTTTAAATACTTAAACTATTACTAATAGTTTCTTATTATGAATATTATAATTTAACTTAATAGTTATAAGTTTATAAGATAAAAAGTCTACTAGGTGTTTATATTTATTATTTTATATTTATAATAAAATAGTTTCTATAGTTCTGTCTAATGCATCCGTATATATCTCTATTTAAAGTTATAAGTTAAATATTTTTAATATTAGTAGTTATTAAAATATTTTTTTTAACGTATTAAAAGCGTTTTCCTTGCTTTATTCTTACTTAAATTATTAATCCTTTTTTAGTAATTCCGTTAAGGGTGATGTAATTTTTGAATAATTCTTAATAAATTATTAGCAGAATCCTATAAATCTAAGGAAAGAATAAACTTCTTTTATGTTTATTAGTATTAGCTAAGATAGTATATCTTTTACTTTATTAAAATTAACTACTATTCTATCTTAGGATACTATATATCTTAAGAATTTAATTTCTATTTTATAGAATATATATTTCTCTGTTTAAATGTATAGCTTGTGTTCCTTAAGCTTTTATAATACTCTCTTAATATACTTAATATATTCTTCTAGTATTCTATTTATATATATAAGCATGTTATTAAGATATGTTATTATAAATACGTCTAGATATTCCTTTAGTATATAATTAATAATTATCTAGAATATTACTAGTGCGTTAGTGAGTCCTATTAGTATAACTAAATATTTAAATAATTTATATTTTATTTTAAATACTATTATCTACTCGTGTTCTTTAGCTATTTATATTTAATAATATTTATTTTTAATATTAAAAAGACTAAACCACTTAGCTCCTCTGAGTTTATTTATAAGTTTTAATATTAATAGTATAAGATAATAATTTTTTACTATAGCTTCGTTAAGATATCTGTAATTAATATATAACTTTAGTTTTCTATTCTTTTTTAGTATAAAGAGTATTAGTGATGTTATTTTATTTTAACTAGTTTATATATATCCTCTTTATTAGTTTTCCTATAAGAATTTTCATAACTTCTTTTATTAGTGAATGGGTACTTGGTATAATGGTTCTAGTTTCAAATCCGTTCCTTCTTTAAGCGTTATTTTATAGTCCTAGTTTTAGTATTCTAGTAACTAGTCTTTAGCTTTTTTAAAGAACTATTCCTTAAATTCCTCCTAGTATTTATTTAGTATAATAAATTTAAACTCGTGAAGTATTACTTTCTTTATTTATATTATTATAAGTTATTATTATCTATAGTATTTATTTCTATTATCTATAGTCTTTTTTTTCTAATTAATAATTAGATTCCATTATGCTAGCTAGTCCTATCCTAAGATAAAATTCTTACTACCTAGATTCATAATTTTAATATAATAATTATCCTAGTAATCTACTACTTAAATAGTTATATTCTGTGTTTTAAGATTAATTAGATTTTTTTTAAATGCTATTAGATTATTATCTATACGTTTTACCTATATAGGTTTATCTAAAACTCTAGTTAGTATCTAGTATCTTTATATTTACTTATTTAATATAAGTGTTTTACTAGCTCTACTATCTATAAGCGCTAGTATTTAGTTACTATTAATATATATATTTATATATAGCTTATTTTCGTATTTTCTCTAGTCTAGTTATGTATATATAATTAATATATTGTTTTTAACCTTTTCTTAACCTTCTAGTAGCTTAGTTATAGTCTACTAGTTTTCTAGTTTTTTATATATAGTTAACTTTTAAGTGGTAGTTATTTTTTTAGTGTTTTTTTTTTTTAGGTCTATAGATTAAGCATCTTTAGAGTTAGCATACTTTTTTATTTAGTATTTTATATATATTTTTAGTCTATTCTCTATAATCCTTATATTTCTATCCTAAGAAATATTCTTGATATATAAGTTTTTAGTGTAATTCTACGGCTAACTATTCCTTCTAGTAGTATTTAGTTTAGTATAATTAATATTCTAGTTAGTATTTATTCTATAACAGCTATTTATACTTATCTAAGTTTAAATCTTATAATTTATTTTCTAAGTCCGTATAAACTAATTCCTGTTATAGGTTAAGTTTCTTTTTATTTATAAGTTTTTATAATATTTTTTTTATCCTTAGTTCTTTAATACGTACTGCGTGTTTATTCTATTTATAATTTACTTTTATATAATCTAGTACTATATATATCTAATATTTTTTTTATTACTTTATTTATGATGTTGTTGTCTTATATCTATAATATTAGTAAAAAAGCTATTTTCTTTTTCTTATTTTAATTCTATCCTAGTTCTAGATGTCTGACGGGATGATAATACGTTATATAATTTATAACTAGTATAAATATTTATTTATAAATTTCGTTTATTTATATAGCTAGTTTCTATTTACTTAATCCTTTATACTATTTATTTTCTGTTAATTATAATACTTATTAGTATTTACATATTCTGTCTTCTAAAGTGACTTCTTAGTATTTAGTAATATAATCTTTTTTTAGATAGTATTTTAATTTATATATTTAATAATATCTTTAGTATATTTACTATATAATTATTATAGATATTAGTTTTTTATCTTCCTCTGTCTCTTAATTTTTTCTTTATTTAAATTTCTAGTTTTCTTTATAAAAGAGTTCTTTTTTCTGTTTAATAATCTTATAGAATTTTTATATCTTCTTTTTAGTTTCTGCGTTGTATTATTAAACTGTTGTTTTTTATATTATAGTAATTATATTACTAAGTTATTCTACTAAATAATTCTTAACTTATTAATACAAGACTTTGTATTCTTATCTAAGATATATATAGTTTCTATATATCTAATATTATTCTCTCTAAATTCTTTTTATTATTATATCTTATACTTATTCCACTCGGACTATGGTAATCTTAATTTCTTTTAGTATCTTAATTTAAATATAAGCTTTTTTAACATCTACTTATTATTACTTATAGTTTTTAATAAAATATCTTTGTTTACTATATTCTAGGCAAGCCTTGCGTGTGTAGTACTTTATTTATTTTTTAATTTACTTTCTTTACTATTTACTAATAAATATTTATTTAATATTAATATCTATTTTATTATAGGTTCAGGTGTTTCTTTTATTTCTTTTTAGTATATAAATTACTATTCTCTCTTATGTCTTTTTCTCTTACTCTTATTAATACTAATAGTTATTAATGATTACTGCTTGTTTAATGATTTTAAGTAAAATACTTAATTATTTTCCTCTAAAGATTTTATCCTTAATTCTATCTTTTAGGCCTTTATAATATATTATAACTAATAGTTAGTCTACCTAATTAAATTATAATTAGATTTATTTAAACTTTACTGTATAGTTAGCCGCTAATGTGTGTTACTTAAGTTATTAAAGCTTTTAAATTATCTCTATTTCTTTATTAATTTCTCTAAAGACTATAATTATTTTCTGTTTAAAATATTTATATGTTTTAAAAGCCTGTTATATGTTATTATTATAGTTTATAAGTTCTACTACCCCTAAGTTAAAATCTCTATTAGTTAGATAATTTCTTATTAAAGATTTAAACTATTATATAGCCTTTTCTATTATATTCATGCCGACTACCAGAATCTAATCTTAATTAGTTATAAATAATACTTAATTAAATTAATAGTAGAGATTTATTACTGCTATAAATATCTTAAGTTTATTTTAGTTACTATTAAATTTTATAAAAGGCTATATTTTTATTATTCCTTTCTTCTAACTTACTCCAACATGTTGTTGTAAGTTTACTAGAGTGTTATATAGTTTTATAATAGCTATTTTTTATTTTTAGATAATTTATTATATACTTTTAGTTTCTTTTAATGTATTTCTAGTTATTAATAAAGGTCCTGCTATAACTTCCTTTTCGCTGCTACTTTTATCTAATAAATAAAGTTCTTATTTATTCTTATAGTAGGTTATTATAAACCTTATTTAAATAATATAGTGTTAGAATTTATCTAATAGCTTTTTTTACTTTTTTAAGATAGTAATTATAATATTATAGGTTACTAACTTACTAATATAATATTATACTAGTAACTAGCTATCTAATTAATTATATAACGTTAATTAGTTCCTTTACTTTTAGATTGGATAGCTTATTAGACTTAGTAGAAGTTAGTTAACTTAGTAAAAATAGAAAAAAGTAATATAATAAGTTAAAATTTAATAAAATAGTATTAAACTATATTACTTAAGGCGTGATTCTTAATTTTAAAGTAACTATAAAAAATTAAAACTAAATAATAACAGAGGGAGAGCTCTCTTAAATACTTAATTTCCTATAACTATAAACTAATTAACTCTTATTTAGATTTATTAGATAATAGCTATTACTTATATGTAATAATACTCTAGTACCCTTACTTAGTAGTATTATATTATATATATTTAGACTTTATGTCTTTTAGCTCTTATAGCTTTCTCTTTTAGCCTAGTTTTTTTTTTCTTAGTTAGCTTCTTCTTAGCATAATTAAGACTTATTATAAGTAAGTTAATTTTTCTAACTCTATTCTTATTCTTTTTAACTATTTTAAGATATTTTGTTTTCTAGTTAACTTTGTTGGTGCTGTCGTTCCGTGATCGTATTCTATAGTCTATAATATCTATATACCATATAAGAAAGTTCTTATACTAATTATAACTTAATAGTTACGTATTATCTTTCTTTTATAGTAGATCCTTTATAACACTTTTAAACTATAAAATTATAATTAGTTAGCTTTAATTAGCTATTTGGTATATACACTACTTTAGAAAGGCTTCTTCTTATATAATAAGATATTACTAAAATTATTAATTCTTTATTATAAAACACCTACCTAAGTTATGTACTTATAGAGTTAAAAAAGGTATATTAAAGATCTTAGAGACTTAATAAAGGGACGAAATTAATTTATTATTATATATAATAATTACAAGCTATATATAACCTTTTTAAGATAGTTTTATATTTTTTATATTATTTAATATATTTAGCGTCATATTTAGTATAGAAATTAATAAACTAGAAGTTAATCTATTTATAGAGTTATAATAATAGAGTAGGGAAAAGGAATTAACTTAACTAAGTTACTAACCCAACCAAGTTACCAAAACTTTATTAGTAAAATATTTAATTTTTTAAATATTTTTATTCTAACTATAAAACTTATATAGTTATTTAAAAAGTAAATAATTATAATATAAAATATATTTACTAAAGTACTAAAATAATAGTAAGTATAGCTAGAATATTAGTAAGTATAATAATAGAAATCTATTAATACTTTTTTAAAAAAATTATAAGAAGTTTAAAAATAAACTATATTTACTTCTTTTTACTTTATTATTTAAGTAACTACTATTAAAAAAGCCTAAGTAGGTATTATTAGTTTATTTAGAAATAGCTTAAGTTCTATAATCTTAATTTTACTTATAATTATAATTAGTACCTATTTCTAAGTTTTCTAAATTATAGTTAAGTAAGTAAAGTTAATTTCTATACTAAGTTTTACTACTTTATTAGTAATAATAAAATTTAATTACTTACTTAACTTTTTAATATTTATTAGAAAGTAAAAAAGTATTATAGGTTGCTAACTTACTTATGTAATACTAACTAGTAACTAGTTATTTAACTAATTATATAACGTTGATTAGTTCTTTTACTTCCAGATTAGAGAGCTCATTAGACTTAGTAAAAAGAAATTAAACTTAGTTAAAATAAAAAGAATTAAATATAATAAGTTAAGATTTAATAAAATAGTATTAACTATTTTACTTAAGATATAAATCTTAATTTTAGAGTAACTATAAAAAATTTAAAATATCTCTAAGCTGTCTTATGTCTTATATTTATAGAAAATCCTCTATATATATATTATATACTTACTAGAAGTATATTAAATACTATTAGAGAAGATAAGAGAAGATGAGTTTAGCTTTAGTCTATACTTACTTTTATTTTCTTTATTAGTATTTATTTTTTTTTATAGCCTGCTATAGCTAGTTACCTGATTTATTTACCTAATCTAGATATTATTCTCTATAAAACTTAAACTTACTATAAAGTAATCCTATTTATAAGTTCTATTTATACTAGTTTATTTTTATTTTTTAGTATTATTTATATATTTTTTTTATACTATTTTTTCTATAATAACGCCTCTTTGGTTGCGCTTTTATTTTTATTATAATTTATAATATTATCCTCTTTCTTTAAGCCTTCAGCCTAAAGGTTATTCTGTTATTTTTTTTTATAAGTAATATAAAAATAGCTAGTTCTTTATGTGAAAGCTGAGATTATAAGAATCTTTTTTTTCTTTTCTGTCCTTTTAATTTCCTAAAAATGACTTAAGTAGAATTATTTTTAAAATAAGCTTATTACTTAGCTTAAAGAATTTAAGTATATAGCTATCTTATATTATTCTCTTATTCTTATTATAATACTAATTACTATTATTTAATAGACTTAGCTTCTAAGTAATATTCTAAGTATATTAATTAAAACGTAAAGTGCGATCTTATAGTGTCGTAATAAGAATAAAATTATTTAAATTATAATAAAAAAAAGTTATGCTAGTAGATTAAGAAATCTTATTAAAAATCTCTTAAAACTTATTATATCTTATTAGATTAGTTATAGAGTATTTAATAGTAGTTATTAAATTTAAATTATAAGTCTTAGGCTTATAAGTTCTAGCTCTGTTAGTAACTAGCTTAAATAAATTCTTAGAAAAAGAAAATATTCCAGCGTGAGCTTATCTCAATTAATAAAGTTTATATAATAAAAAAGAAAAAGTAAAACTATTAGAATTAATTTAGTATACTACTATTTATAATATCTAGTATTACTTTATTTTTCTTCTTAAGTTTTAAGTAAAATATTTTGTATTCTTTATATTTATTAAATATAGTCTTAGAATAAGCGCTTACTAGTTTGTTTAATAGTACTAATTAATTAGCTCTAAATTATTCTTTAAGTTCCTAACTAGCTTTTATATATTATTTTTAAGTTTATAGTTTTTTTATTTAATTAAATATTTCCACTAATGCCTGAACTGTTAGTAGTTTAAAATTTATTAAACTTTATACTTAGTAATATCTTTTTTAAGTTTAAGTTTTATTTATAGTTTAGCGTTCTGTAGTGCTAGTTCTAGCTTTAAAATATAAAATATTAAGGAAATTCTCATGTCCTTAAGTAGTTATAGTTTATAATTTATAAATTCTATTTATTATTTAACTCTAAATAGTCCTAATTTAATGTGATCTAGTTTTTTTAATGGTTGTTTTATTTCTAAATTTTTTCATAATAGAAAAACCTTATTCTCTTTCTTAAAAATTAGTTTCTTAACTTTAGATTTATTCTTTTGTTATTTGCTAAGATCACTTTTATAGGTAATTTTTTATATAATTTCTTAATAAAGTTATTATAGTTTCTTAACTCTTATTTTTATAGATTCTAATATTTTATTTAATTTTTATAGTTCTTAATAAGCTGTAAGCTTATAACTATAGTTTACATAAAATAGTAAATTTCCTATAGTTAATGATTTTACAGAATTATATATAAACTTAGCTATTAGTAGTAAGTTAATCTAATTATCTTATTATTTATTAACATATATTTATAGGTATTATTTTAATATTTAATTTGTTTATTCTGTTTATCTATCTATTTATAAGTAAAATGCCGTTAAGAGGTAATATTTAGTTCCTAACTTTTCTATAAACATTTTCTAAAATATTAATATAAATAATTTATTTCTGTTTATAATAAATTCTTATAGTAATTTATGTTATGTAATTAGTAGCTTAATAAGTATAGTTACTAATTCATCTACTTTAATTTCTATATAAGTTAGTTTAAAGTATATATACTTTATAAGTTAATTTACTATAACTAGTATCATATCATACTATTAACCCTAAAAGGTGGTTGTTGTTAGTATTCTTGTAATAAAGTTTATTATAACTAATTCCTATAGTAAGTCTAGTAAAGGAATTAGTTATATAAATTTATATTTCTTATATTTTAATGCTTTATTTTTTTTATACTTAATACATTCTAAAAAAATAACTCTAATTTTTTTTTATATCTTAGGAATCTAGAAGTGTCTGTTGATCTATTTTATAGTCTTTTTAATTTCTTAATATCCGTGTATTTTAGCTGAATGTTGGTTTTTAATGAGTTTAGTTTATAATACGTTTAGTATAAAAATAGTTTCTATTTTATATTATTATAGTTATCTGTTATTATATTCCTTAATTTATTTTTACTATATATTTTTAATAATGACTATTGTTTTAATATTTATTTATAAGTTTTTTAAGAATCCGTCTGGTTTTTATCTAAATATTATATTATATATTTTTAGTATATTTTTTATGTGGTTTGCTTATTAACTAAGTATATCAGCCACTATATTTTCTTTTCCTAATTTATAAAGTATTTAAAAGTTAAAAATAGAAACTAGTTTCTATTATTTAACTTATTATTAATTTAACTTCTTTATTGTTATAAATGTTGTTAGGTTTTTATAATTTAAATATATAATAATTTAGTATATAGCTCCTTCTAAGTAATGTCTTTACTTTTTAAATACTTAAACTATTACTAATAGTTTCTTATCATAGATATTATAGTTTAACTTAGTAGTTATAAGTTTATAAAATAGAAAGTTTATTAAATACTTTTTTTTATTATCTTATACTTATAATAAAATAGCTTTAGTAGCTTTATCTAATATGTCTATATATATCTCCATTTAAAGTCATAAGTTAAATATCTTTAATATTAGTAGTTATTAGAATATTTCTTTTAGTATTCTAAAAGTGTTTTTCTTGTATTATTTCTACTTAAATTATTAATCCTTTTTAAGTAATTCCGTTAAAGGTGACGTGATTTTTAAGTAGTCCTTAATAAATTATTAGTAGAATCTCGTAAATTTAAGTAAAAAATAAACTTCTTTTATGTTTATTAGTATTAGCTAAGATAGTATATCTTTTGTCTTATCAGGGTTAATTACTATTCCGTTTTAAAATACTAAGTATTCTAAGAATTTAACTTCCGTTCTATAGAACACATATTTTTTTGTTTAAATATATAATTTATATTCTTTAAGCTTTTGTAATATTTTCTTAGTATACTTAACACGTTCTTTTATCATCCTATTTATATATATAAGCATGTTATCTAGATATGCTATTATAAATACATTTAGATATTCTCTTAACATATAATTAATAATTATCTAAAATATTACTAGTATATTAGTAAGTCCTATTAGTATAACTAGGTATTTAAATAGTTTATATTTTATTTTAAATATTATCATCCACTCGTGTCCTTTAGCTATCTATATTTAATAGTATTTATTTTTAATATTAAAAAGACTAAACTATTTAGCTCCTTAGAGTTTATTTATAAGTTTTAATATTAGTAGTATAAGATAATGATTTTTGACTATAGTCTTATTAAGATGTCTGTAGTTAATATATAGTCTTAATTTTCTATTTTTTTTTTTTAGATATAAAGAGTATAGGTAACGCCATCTTGCTTTAACTAGTTCATATATATTCTTTTTATTAATTTTTTTATAAGAATTTCCGTAATTCTTCTTGTTAATAAATGGGTACTTAGTATAGTAGTTCTAGTTTTAGATTCATTCCCTTCTTAAGAGTGATTTTATAGTCCTAGTTTTAGTATTCTAGTAATTAGTCTTTAGCTTCTTTAAGGAACTATTTTCCGAATTCTTTCTTATATTCTTCTAATATAATAAATTTAGTGTCGTGAAGTATTATTCTCTTTATTTATATTATTACTTATTATTATTATCTATAGTAGTCGTTTCTAAATCCTATAGTTTTCTTTTTCTAATTAATAATTAGGTTTTATTATGCTAGCTAGTTTTATCCTAAGATAAAATCTTTACTACCTAAATTTATAATTTTAATATAATAGTTATTTCTATAACCTGCTACTTAAATAGTTATATTCTATATTTTAAAATTAATTAGATTTTTTTTAAATGCTATTAGACTATTATCTATGTGTTTTACTTATATAAGTTTATCTAAAACTTTAATTAGTATCTAGTATCTTTATATTTACTTATTTAATAATAGTGTCTTGCTAGCCCTACTATTTATGAGTACTAGTATTTTATTACTATTAATATATATATTTATATATAACTTATTTTCGTGTTTCCTTTAGTTTAGTTGTGTGTATATAATTAATATGTCTTTTTTAACCTTTTCTTAGCCCTTTAATAGCTTAGTTATAGTCTATTAGTCTTTTAGTTTTTTATATGTGATTAATTTCTAAGCGGTAGTTATTTCTTTAGTATTCTTTTCTTAAGTCTGTAAATTAAACATCTCTAGAATTAGTATACTTCTTTATTAAGTATTTTATATATATTTTTAATTTATTCTCCATAATCCTTATATTTCTATCTTAAGAAATATTCTTAATATATAAGTTTCTTATGCGATTTTGTGGCTAACTATTTTTTTAATAGTATTTAGTTTAGTATAATTAATATCCTAGCTAACACTTATTCTATAATAACTATTTATATTTATTAGAGTTTGAATTCTGTAGCTTATTTTCTAAATCTATATAAACTAGTTCCTATTATATATTAAGTTTCTTTTTATTTATAAGTTATTATAATATTTTTTTTGGTTTTTGGTTTTTTGACATGTATGGCATGTTTATTTTATTTATAATTTATTTCTATATAGTCTAATACTATATATATCTAGCATTTTTTTATTATTCTATTTACAGTATTATTGTTTTGTATTTATAAAGTTAGTAAAAAAATATATTTCTCTTTCTTATTCTAGTTTTATTTTAGTTTTAGATGTCTAATAAGGTGATAGTACGTAGCATAAGTTATTACTAATATAAATATTTATTAATAGATTTTATTTATCTATATAGCTAACTTTTATTTAGTTAATTTTTTTGTTATGAGTTGTCTTAACTTAATGGTACGTTTTATATTAGCAACTCTACCCTGACTAATTACTTAATGAGTTCTTAGCTCTTTCTGTATCTGGAATAGATAGCTTTAGGTTTAACAGAATAGAGTTTGGTCTTATCGCAAGGTAGGAGGAGGGTATATAATAAATTCAATAAGATAGTGTTAAACTATTTCACTTAAGGTTAAGTCTTAACTTAGAGAGAAGATCTCGATTTTAGAGTAATTACAAAGGATCCAAAATATCCCTGAGCCGTTTTACGTCTTATATTTATAGGAAATCCCTTATACGTACATTGCATACTTGTTAATAGTATATTAAATACTGCTAGAGGGTGCTAGAGAGTGCTAGAGCTTAAGTGAGCTTACTTAATCTCTATCTTCCTTATCTATCCTCTGCTTACTAAGTTTCTGCTTATTATATACACAATTACTTCTAATCTACTAGCATGGTTTCATATCTCTGTTCTCGCTTTTTAGTCTATACTTTAGCTTGTGCTAGTGCGTCCCATACCTGTTTATAATTCTTTCATTCCAATTCAAATATATGTTTTTATTTAAGAGCTTTATTAGCCGTTGTTGCTAATTCCCTTAGCTCTTTAGGTGCAGTTGCCTTTTTGTTACTGTCTATAATATTATCTCTCTCTTCTAAGTCTTCGTCCTGGAAGATAGTTTCTCTTTTTTATAAATAGTATAAAGGCAATAGGTCCTCCGGCCTGTGCTTTAAACTGTAAGATTCTTAACTTCCTTTTCATTCTGCCTAGCTTTCTAATGATAATATGTCCTGAGTCGTCTCTAATACGTGTGCGCTGTTTAGCTTCTCGAATCTGTAACAAACCCCATCACATGCCAACACCTTACTTGAACTGTTCCTGTTAAGGTGATGACTACCTTATGAACCTAAATTCCAGTCATTGCTTAGCTTGTGCTGGTTGTAATGTAAAGTATAATCTAGTCATGTTATAGCCTAAGTAGGATTGTATTAATTGCGATAAGAAAAAACTTCGTTGTTAGCTTAACTCTCTTAAAGATCAGCGTTCTGAACTTCGTGCTCGTGAGTTGCAACTTCGTCGTGAGTTAGCGAAAGTAGATTCTAAAGAAAAAGAGATATTTAATCGAGAGATAGCCTCAATTCGTGAAGTTCAGGCTCTTAAAGAGGAAGAGGCTTGTTCTTGTAATTAAGAAGTTTATATACTGTAACCTGCAGTGTCTGGTGCCGCTTCGCCTTTCTTCTCTAGTTTTAAATAGAATGTTCTGTATTCTCCTTATGCTTTGGACCTATTCTTAGAGCAAGCCGTTGCTGCTTCTTCTAGTAATACTAGTTAATTAGCTCTAAACTATTCTTTAAGTTCCTGACTGGCTCCTAAGTGTTGTCTTTAGATTTATAGCCTTTTTATCTTACCAGGTATTTCCACTAACGCCCAAACCGTTAGTAGTCCAAAATTCGTTGAACTTTATACTCGGTAATATCTTCTTTAAGTTTGAGTCTTGTCTGTAGTTTGGCATCCTGTGGTGCTGGTTCTAATTTAGAGACATAGAAAACTAGGTGGATTCTTGTATCCTTAGGTAGTTGTAGTTCGTAATTCACAGGTCCTGTTTATCATTTAACCTTAAATAGTCCTAATTTTACGTGATCCAGTTTCCGTGATGGTCTCTTTGTTTCTAAATTTTTCTTTTTTAAGAAAACCTTATCCCCCTCCTTAAAGGTTGGTCCCTTAACCTTAGATTTGTCTTTAATTTATTTGCTAAGATTACCTTTATAGGTGATTTTCTGCGCGATTACTTAATAAAGTTATTATAGTTCCTTAACTTTTGTTCTTGCAGACTCTGATATTTTGTCTAGTGTCTTTGGTTCTTAATAAGCCGTCAGCTCATAACTATAGTTCGTATAGAATGGTGATTTTCCTGTTGTTAATGACTTTGCAGAGTTATATGCAAACTTAGCTATTAGTAGTAAGTTAATCTAGTTATCCTGTAGTTCATTAACATACATTTATAAGTATTATTCTAATATCTGATTTGTCCGTTCTGTTTGTCTATCCGTTTATGAGTGAAATGCTGTTAAGAGATGATATTCAGCCCCTAGCCGTTCTACAAATATTCTCCAGAATGTTGACGTGAATAACTTGTCTCGGTCTGTGATAAATTCTCGTGGCATCCCGTGTCATGTAATTAGTATTTTAATTAGTAATAACGCTAGTTCATCCGCTTTTATTTCCGTATAGATTGGTTTAAAGTATGCGTACTTCGTTAATCTATTAATAATAACCAGTATCATATCATACCATTAACCTGCTTAGGTGGTAATTGTCGGTATTCCCATGATAAAATCCATTATAACTAATTTCCATAGTCTATTTAGTGAAGGTATTAGTTACATGAGTCCGTACTTCTTATGTCTTAATGCTTTATTCTTTCTGCACTTAATATACTCCAAAAGAATATTTCTAACCTTACTCCAAATTCCTAGAATCTAGAAGTGTCTGTTAATCCGTTCTATAGTCTTCTCAACTCCTTAATGTCCATGCATTTCGGTTGAATATTAGTTTTTAATCAGCTCCGTTTGTAATTCGTCTGGTACATAAATTATCCCTTAGTCTAGATTCCAGAGTAGTCATTTATTATTGAATTCTCTTATTCGTTTTTCCTAAGTGTTCTTGATAATGACTATTGATTTAATATTTATTTGTAAGCTTCCTAAGGATCCGTCTTATTTTCGTTTAAGTATTATATTATGTATTTCCGGTATGTTCCTTATATAGTCTGCTTATTAACTAAGTACGTCAGCCACTGTGTTCTCTTTTCCAAATTTATAAAGTATTTAGAAATTAAAAGTTAATAGTAATTCCTATTATCTAACTTATCATTAATTTAACTTCTTCGTCGTTATAAATGCCGTCAGGTTCTTGTAATCTAAATATACAATAACTTAATATTTGGCTCCTTCTAAATAATGTTTCCATTTCTTGAATGCTTGAACTATTGCTAATAATTTCTTATCATAAATATCGTAATTCAACTCAGCAGTTGTAAGTTTGTGAGATAAGAAGTCTACTAGGTGTTTTTATCTATTATCTTATGTTTATAATAAAATAGCTTTTGTAGCTCTGTCTAATGCGTCAGCATATATCTCTACTTAAAGTCCTAGATTAAATATTTTTAATATTAATGGTTCTTTGAATCTCTGCTTTAACTCCGTGAAAGCTGTGTCTTCTTTATTTATCCACTTAAATTATTAATCTTTCCTAAGTAATTCCGTTAAGGGTATTGTAATTCTTAAATAGCCCTTAATAAATTGCCTGCAGAATCTCGTAAATCTAAGGAAAGAATAAACTTCTTTTATATTTATTAGTGTTGGCTATGATAGAATATTCTTAGCTTTATCTAAATTAACTACTATCCCATTTCTAGACACAATATATTCTAGAAACTTAATTTTCTTCCTGTAGAACACATATTTTCCTGTTTATATATATAAGTTGTGTTCCTTGAGCCTTCGTAATACTTTCTTAGTATACTTAATATATTCTTCTAGTGTCTTATTTGTATATACTAAGACATTATTAAAATATACTAGTATAAAGACATCTAGATGTTCCCTCAGAACATAATTAATAATAGCTTAGAATATTACTAGTGCGTTGGTGAGTCTTATAGGCATAATTATATATTTATATAATTTATAGCTTATCTTAAAAGCTGTCAGCCATTCATGCCCTTTAGCTATTTATATTTAATAGTATCTATTTTTAATATTAAACAGACTGAACCATTTAGCTCCTCTAAGTTTATATATAAGTTCTAATATCAAGGGTATTAGATAGCGATTCTTGATTATTACTTTATTTAATTATTAATAGTCCATGCAGAGTTGTAGTTTTCTGTTTTTCTTTAGTATAAATAATACTAGTAACGTAATCTCGCTTTTGCTTTCTCATAAATATCCTTTTCTAATATTATTATTCAGATATTATCGTAACTCCTCTTATTATTTAATGGATATTTAATATAATAGTACTGGCTTTAGTTTTTCTCTTTTCTTAAGTACAATCTTATAGTCCTAATCCTTGTGTTCTGGTATCTAGTTTTCTTATTTTTTTATAAACTATTTCCTAAATTCCTCCTGGTATTCATTCGGTATAATAAACGTGGTATTGTAAAGAGTTGCTTTCTTTATCTATATTATAACTTTTATTTATTTGTGGTAGTTTTTTCTAATTCCTATAGACTTTGTTTTCCAGTTAATTAGTGAGTTCTATCGTGCTAGCTAGTTCCATCCTAATATGAGATCCTTAATATCTAGATTTATAATTTTAATACGACAGTTATCTGTGTAACCTGCTGCCTTAATAGTTATATTCTCTATTTTAAGATTAATTAGATCTCTTCTAAATATTACTGGACTATTGTTTATGCGTACTACTCTTATAGGTTTTTCTAAAACTCTAATTAAAGTATAGTATCTTTATATCTACTTATTTAATATAAGTGTTTTACTAGCCCTACTGTCTATGAGCGCTTGCGTTTAAAAGTTATTAATATATATATCTATATATAGCTTATTTTCATATTTCTGTTTAAGTTATATATAGTTGAGTGCTAATTTCTATATTTTGATCTTAAATTAGTTCTCTAGTAGTATAGTTATTACTTGCTGGTTTTCTAGTTTTTTATTAGTTATTAACTCCTAAGTAGTAGTCATTTCTTTAGTGTTTCTTCCTTAGGTCCGTGAATGGAGTATTATTAGAGTTAATATTATTCTTATAATAGTATCTTATACTCTTTTCTTGCTTTTTCTCCATGATTTCAGTACTTCCATCCTAAGAAACATTTCTTAATTATTAATTTAGTATGTAATTCTGTAGCTATCTATCTATCTTAGTGGTGTTTAGCTTAGTAATATTAGTATCCCAGTTAGCACTTATCTTAGTCTAACTATTTATATTTCTCTGTCTTTAAATCCTGAAGTTCTTTTTTAGAATCCGTGTAGATCAGTTCCTGCTGTGTGTTAAGTTCTTATTTCTATACTATTTATTTTAGTACTTATCTTATTATTAGTCCCTTAACTTGTATAGTATATGCTGTTTATTTATATTCTTATCCTATATGCGTTTTTTCTCTATATATCTAGCACTTTTTTTATATAAATCTTTCAGCGGCATCATTATCCTATACTTATAGTATTAATAGAGTAGGTTTTTTATCAGATTTTTTATTTTAATCTTATCCTAGTTTAGGGTGTCCTACGGGATGGTAATAGGTCACATAACTTATAAATAGTATTAGTTCTTATTTATGAATCTTATTTATTTATGTGGCTAATTTCTGTCTACTAAGTCTCTTATACTACTTATTACTAGCTGCCTGTATTATTTATTAGCACTTATGTATCCCATCTTTTAGGGTAACCTTCTAGTGTTTAGTAACACAATATTCCCTTATATAATATTTTAATCTATAAATCTAGTAATATCCTTAGCTTATTTGTTGTCTAATTATTATAGATATTAGCTCTTTATCTTCTAGTGTCTCTTAATTCTGTCTCTATTTAAATTTCTAGTCTTTCTTCTTAAAAGGTCCTCTCTTTTGTTAGATAATTTTATAGAATTAATTAGCTTTCTTTATAGAGCTGGCCTGGTGTTATCTAATAGCAACTCCTTATATAATAGTAATCATGTTATTAGCTTATTCCACTAAATAATCCTTAACCTACTAATATGGTATTTTGTATTCTTATTTAAGATGTGTATAGCTTCCATAAATCTAGCATTATTCTTTTTAAATTCGTTATGTGATAGTCTTCTTGGTTATCCGATCCTTAGCTAGTTTTATTTAAACTATAGTAATCTTAATTTCCTTTAGTACTCTAGTCTAGATATAAGCCTGTTTAACGTTTACTATTTATTGTTTGTATTCTTTAATAAAGTGTTTCTGTTTTCCGTATTTAAGGTATACCTTACATGCATATTAGTCTATTCATTCCTTAGTATATTTATCTTATTTTCTTTTATTAATTTATGTATTCTTAACTGATACGTGATTAATTTCTATTATATTATAAATTTAAGTATTTCTTTTATTTCTTTGTGGTGCATGGATTACCGGCCTAGCGTTATTTTTCTTTTTTTCTTTTTTCTAATACTAATAGTTATTAATAGTCACCGCTTATTTAATGGCTTCTAGAAGTGTACTAGGTTACTTTTCTTATAAAATCTTATTCTTAATTCTATCCTTTAGTCCCGTATAGTACATCATAACTAATAGCTAATCTATTTAATTAAGTTATAATTAGATTTGCTTGAATTCTGCTGTGTAGTTAGCTACTAATATTTATTACTTAAGTTATTAAAGCTTTTAAATTACTTCTGTTTCTTTATTAATTTTACTGAAGACTATAACTAGTTCCTTCTTAAAGCTCTTATAATTTTTGAAGGTTCTCCTAATATTATTATTATAGTTCATAAGTCCCGCTGATCCTAGGTTAAGATCTTCTTTTATTAAGTAGTTCTTTATAAGCGGCTTAAACTATTTTATAGCTTTTCCTATTATATTCATACCAGCTGCTAAGATTTGATCTTAGTTAGTAGTAAATAAAGCTTAATTAAATCGATAGTATAGGTCTATTACGGCCATAAATGTCTTAAGTTCATCCTAATTTCTGTTAAATTTAAAAGGTGGTTAGATCTTTATAATCCCTTTTTTCTTATTTTTTATTACTTTAACTTGTTACTGTATACTGATTATGGTATCACGTAACTTTATAATAGCTACTTTTTATTTCTAGATAATCTACTATACGCTTTTAGTTCCTTCTAATATACTTCTAGTAGTAAATAAAGATTTTACTATAACTTCTTCTTTACTGCTACTGTTGCTTGACGAGTAAAGTTTCTATTCATCCTTATAGTAAGTTATTATAAACTATAATTAGAAACTTATTATTAGAATCAATCTAACGTTCTCTCCTATACTTTGAAAGGGTAGTTATAATATTATAAGTTGCCTTAATTTAATAGTATGTTTCGCGTTAGCAACTCTGCCCTGACTGATTACTTAATAAGTTCTTAGTTCTTTCCGTATCTAGAATAGATAGCTTTAGGTTTAACAGAATAGAGTTTAGTCTTATCACAAAATAGGAGAAAGGTGTATAATAAATTTAATAAAATAGTATTAAACTATTTCACTTAAGGTTAAGTCTTAACTTAGAGAGAAGATCTTAATTTTAGAGTAACTATAAAGAATCCAAAATATCCCTAAGCTGTTCTATGTCTTATATTTATAGAAAATCTCTTATGCGTATATTATATACTTGTTGATAGTATATTAGATACTACTAAAGGGTGCTAGAGAGTGCTAGAGCTTAAGTAAACTTATTTAATCTCTATTTTCTTTACCTATCCTCTACTTACTAAGCCTCTGCTTATTATATACATGATTACTTCTAATCTACTAGTATAGTTCTGTATTTCTATTCTTACTTCTTAGCTTGTACTTTAGCTTGTACTAGTATATCCTATGCCTATTTATAATTCTTTTATTCTAATTTAAACATACGTTTCTATTTAAGAGCTTTATTAGCTATTATTGCTAATTCTCTTAGCTCCTTAGGTGCAGTTACCTTTTTATTACCGTCCGTAATATTTTTATACTATTTATTATCTACTAACTATAGTGCTTATTAGTATTTATATATTCTATCTCTTAAAATAACTTTCTAGTATTTAGTGATATAATACTTCTCTAAATAGTATTTTAATTTATATATTTAATAGTGTTTCTAGTGTATTTATTATATAATTATTATAAATATAAGCTTCTTCCTATTTTCTATTTTATAATTCTTTTATTATCTAAATTTCTAATTCTCCTTTTTAAAGGGTTCTCTTTTTTATTCTATAATCTTATAAAACCTTTATATATCCTCTTAGCTTTTAGTGTTATGTTATTATATAATTACTTCTTATATTATAAAAGTTATATTACTAGTTAGTATTACCAAATAATTTTTTATTTACTAATATATTATTTTATATTCTATTTTAAGGTATATATGATTTCTATTGTTAGGAAAAAAATTATTGATATTTTTATAATATTTAGCTATATTTAGTAGCTATTTATATATTTTATATACTACGCTTTATAACTTATAGTTTTAACTCTAAAGTAGTATTAAACTGCTAAATATAATACTATTTTATAAGATGCTATAAAATGCGTAATTATATCCTCTAAAGCTTTTATTACTATTTATAATATTTATATAATTTATTTATTATATATATTATGTATATTATGCATATTTTATAAATTTAACGCTTTCTAAATACACTATATATCTAGTTTATTTCTTATATATAATACGTATATTTTAAAGTATAGTTTTAAATTACTAGCTACTACTAATTTACTATATAAGGTAATAAAATATTATATAAGCTTTATTTATTTTTTCTTTTCTAATTTGCCTAAAGTACTTTCTGTGTTTATTCTAATATTAATATAGAATTAGCTTTTATATTAAATCTAAATATATCTTATATTATATTAGAATTAGCTTCTATATTAAATCGGATTTGGCTCTTATATTAAATCGGATTTGGCTCTTATATTAAATCAGATTTGGTTTTTATATTAAATTAGATTTAGTTTTTACATTAAATTAGATTTAGCTTTTATATTAAATCGGATTTAGTTTCTATATTAAATTAGATTTAGCTTTTATATTAAATTGGATTTAGTTTCTACATTAAATCAGATTTAGCTTCTATATTAAATTTAAATATTAAAAGAGAGACTCTTTTAAACTTTTTTTTCTTTTATAAAGAGCTTAATTTAAATTTAATATAAAGCTCTTAAAATAACTTAATATAAGGCTTAAAAAATAACTTAATATATAGCTTTAGAGATAGCTTAATAAAGATAGCTTAGTATAAAACTCTAAAAATAGCTTAATACAGGTCTAAATATATATTAGTAAATAAATTAGTAAAGAGCTTAGTAAATCTAAATATTAGCTTAATATAAATATATAAAAGAAAGAGAATAGAGAGAAGAAAATTCTATTAGAATTAAATAAAAAACTATAAGTTTAGCTCTTCGCATATAAAGAAACTTAATATATATAAATAGAAAATAGTAACTTTACAGGCTCATAGCGCCCATAGATATTAGTAATAAATTTTAGAAAGTAGATAGGTAAAAACTAGACTATTTTATAAGTAAAATAGTATAGAATTTAGGGGGGGCGTAGTATATTATAGTATTTAATAGCATTTTATAGTATTTTATTATATACTAATATTTAAAGTTATAATTAGCTGCGCTTTGCTATATACTAATATTAAAAATTATAATTAGCTATACTTTATAGTAGAGTTATAAATAGAGTTACGTTTAGTAGCTAAATACTACTAAATACTTAAAAATACTAGAAATACTAGAATAACATGAATATAAAATCTTTAGCCACGAATTTTTTTCCTAATAATATATCTAATATTATTCTCTTTTAATTCTCTATATAATAGCTTTCTTAGTAATCTAGTCTTATACTTACTTTATTTAGATTATAGCTATTTTAATTTTTTTTAGTACTTTAGTTTAAACATAAGCTCTCTTAATATTTACTTATTATTATTTATAGTCTTTAATAAAGTGTCCCTATTTTTCATATTCTAGATAAACTTTTTATATATAATATTTTATTTATTCCTATACTTACTTTCCTTATTTCCTTTTAATAAATATCTTATTATAGTTAATATCTATTTTATTATAGGTTCGGGTATTTTTTTTTATTTTTTCTTAGTATATAAATTACTAGTCTTCCACGTGCTTCTTTTTCTTGTTTTTATTAATACTAGTAATTATTAATAGTTACTACCTATTTAATGATTTTAAGCAGTATACTTAGTCATTTACCTTTAGAAATTTTATTTTTAATTTTATTTTTTAGTTTTTTATAATATATCATAACCAGTAGCTAGTTTACTTAATTAAGTTATAATTAGATTTATTTAAATTCTGCTGTATAGTTAGCTGTAGATATCTATTATTTAAGCTATTAAAGCTTTTAAATTACTTTTATTTCTTTATTAATTTTTTTAAAAACTATAATTATTTCCTTCTTAAAGCTTTCGTAATTTTTAAAGGCTTATTATATATTATTATTATAGTCTATAAGTTTTTTTACTCCTAAGTTAGGATCTCTATTAGTTAGGTAGTTTCTAGTAAGTAGTTTAAACTATCTTATAACTTTTCCTATTATATTCATACCAGCTACT
The DNA here is from genome assembly GCA_010093925.1 of Zopfia rhizophila CBS 207.26. Lineage (NCBI taxonomy): Eukaryota > Fungi > Ascomycota > Dothideomycetes > Zopfiaceae > Zopfia > Zopfia rhizophila. Next base: position 45,594 of record ML994725.1, on the reverse strand, counting down.
AGAATTTAATCTTAGTTAATTATAAATAATACTTAATTAAACTAATAATAGAGATTTATAGTTACTATAAAGATTTTAAATTTATCCTAATTACTATTAAATTTTACTAGAGGCTGTATTTTAGCTATTTTTTTCTTTATAGCTTTTCCAGCTACTACTTATTATTATAAGCTAACTAGAGTATTTTATAACTTTATAATAGCTATCTCTTATTTTTAGATAATTTATTATACACTTTTCTATTCTCTTAATGTACTTTTAGTTATAAATAAAGATTTTACTATAACTTCTTCTTTACTATTACTTTCTTTTAATGAGTAAAGTCCTTATTTATTTTTATAATAAGTTATTATAGACTTTATTTAGATAATATAGTGTTAAAATTTATCTAGTACTTTTCTTTCTACTTTTTTAAAATAGTAGTTATAATATTATAGGTTACTAACTTACTTATATAATACTAACTAGTAACTAGTTATTTAACTAATTATATAATATTAATTAGTTCCCTTACTTCTAGATTAGAGAGCTTGTTAGACTTAATAGAAAGAAATTAAACTTAATTAAAATAAAAAGAATTAAATATAGTAAGTTAAGATTTAATAGAATAGTATTAACTATTTCACTTAAAATATAAATTTTAATTTTAGAGTAACTATAAAGAATCTAAAATATTCTTAAGCTATTTTATGTTTTATATTTATAAAAAATCCTCCGTGCGTATATTGTATATTTACTAGAAATATATTAAATATTATTAAAGAAAATAAAAAAAGATAAGTTTAGCTCTAGTCTATATCTACTCTTATCTTTTTTATTAGTATTTTTTCTATAGCTTGTTATAGCTAGTTATCTAATCTATTTACCTAATCTAAATACTATTTTTTATAGAACTTAAACTTATTATAAAGTAATTCTATTTATAAGTTCTATCTACGCTAGGTTATTTTTATTTTTTAGTATTATTTATATATATTTTTATACTATTTTTTCTATAGTAACGCTTTTTTGGTTGCGCTTTTATTTTTATTACAGTTCATAATAAAAAGTTTACTTATTTTTATTAAGAAACTTTACTATAAACTTAAAAATAATATTAACTAATATTCTACTAAATACTTTTAGCTTTTATATGTATACTTAAAACTAGAAAAAACCTAGTAATATTTATAAACTTTTTTATAAATTAGAATATTATTATAAGTTACTAATATACTAATGTAACTTTTACTATAACTTTTTATTTTAACTAAATATATAACTATACCTAGTTTTCTTATGTTTAAATTAAATAGCTTATTAAACTTAATAAAAGTAAATTTAATTAGTATAAGTAAAAGAAGTAATATAATAAGTTAAGTTTAATAAATTAATATTAAACTATTTTACTTAAAAGTTAAATTCTAATTTTAGAGTAACTATAAAACATTAAAAGTAGCTATAAGTTATTTAATATTTTATACTTATATAAAATTCTTTATATATATATTATCTACTAATTAAAAGTATATTAAATATTATAAAAAAAAAATTAACTTTAGCTTATACCTAGCTTTTTTTTTTATTAATATTTTTTTTTTTTTTTTACTTTACTATAGTAGGTTATATAACTTTACTTACTTATTTAAATATTATTTTCTATAGAACTTAAACTTACTATAAAGTACTTTTATTTATAAGTTTTATTTTCTTTAGTTTACTTTTACTCTTTAATATTATTTATATATTTCTTTATTCTATTTTTTTTATAATAAAACTTCTTTAGTTATAATTACTTTTTTGTTATAGTTTATAATAAATATATATATAGTAAAGTAATTAATTATTTTTTATTAGCTATATATAAAAACTTAAATAAAAAACTTACTATTTTAAGTAAACTTAATTTATTTTACTAAAAGTAAAAGAGTTTTACTATTTACTTTATAAAATTTTATAAACTAACTACTAATACTAAATTAAATAAAATTAGTTTAATTATATAGTTAAAAAGATTATTTAATAATAAACTTTACTAAGTAATAGTAAGTGTTAAAATTTTTAATACATTAAATAACTACACTAACTTAATATTCTTATATAATAATAATTTTTAGTACTTTTTTATACTATATTATTATAAGTTATAACTTATATTATAATAAGACTTTAATACTATAAAAATTAACACTTTTAACTATACTTTTTTTTAAATTAGTTAAATAAAAAATTTAAAAGTATAATAGCTAATACTTTAAGTATAATATATATAACTATATTTTTTAAAACTACTTTGTTTTTTTACTAAAATTTTAATTTATAAGCTTATTTAAATTCTAATAATTAACTTGCTTTTATTTTTTTAAATTTAAATTTTTTTATAAATAAGAATACTTTTAAACTTTTTAAGCTAGCTTGCTAAAAGCTTTGTTTTAAAGTTAAGTTATTTTTTTAAAATATTTTTAATATTAAATTTTTATTAACTTATAAACCTTTTACTTTATAACTAATTTTTAAAACTATTAAGTAAATATTTTATATACTATTTAATAAAATAGCTTTTTTATTTTATTACTACTTTAATTAATATTAAAGCTACTAATATAAGTGTTATTTAGTAGACTTTTAGTTTATACTTAAAAACTTTATTTTTTTTAAACGTTTTTTATTTTACTAGTTTTAATAGTAAATACCTTAAAGGAGACTACATTTTATATACTACTAGTATAACTTTTTATTACTTAAATTACGTTAAAAATATCTACTTTTTTAAAATAGCTATTAGAAATTATAAACTAATTCTTAGTTAACTATAAATAAAAAAGTATAAAGTTAATTTTAACTATAACATATAAAAGTTACCTTTTAATATTTTCTATTATTAGATTTAGTATTTATACTTATTTTAATTCTTAATTTACTTAAAAGAATATACTATTTAGTAAACTTTTTACTAAAAGGTCTTTATTTTAATACTACTTATATATAGTATACTTAAACCTATTTTCTAAAGTTATTACTAATTACTTAATTTTAATATAATTACTAGTTAACTAAAATAAATTACTAGTTATAAAAAGTAAATACTTACTTAAAAACTTTTTTAGTAAACTATTTTCTAAAAAGCTTTTACTTAAAGCTTAAATTTATATTTAAACATATACTTAAATTAAATACTAAATTAAATTAAAACTTTTTAGTAAAAGTTTTACTAAAAAAGCTTTATAAGAAACTTAAACTAAGTATAAATATTTACTTAATTAAAGTAGCCTTTTTTATATAAATATTTTAAAAACATAAACATAAAATCTTTACTATTTTAATAGCTAATATTAATAAAGCTTTAGCTCTAAAAACTTATATAAATTTAGTTATTAAGGTTCTAGAAAATTAGTATAATTTTTTTTTATATAAAAAACTAATAAACTATTTAAACATTATTTATATAACTACAAATTTTTTTTAAAAAAAGTAACTAAAATTTAGACTTTTTTATAAAATGTTTTAAAATAAATTAAAAGTTTTTAAAAAGTATTTTAATAACTACTTTGCTAAAAAATTTATTACAGTAAATATATTTTTTTATAACTATACTAGTTATTTTTATAAAAAAAAATTATTAAAACTTTTTAATTTTATGTAAATTACTAAGCTTTAAATGTTATTACTATTTAAAACTATTATTTTATTCTATTAATCTAAAAAACCTTATCTTATTTTAGTAAAGTAAAGTATTTTATAAAATTAGATATTATTTTAGCTTTTAACTACTTTTATGTAGTAAAAGAAAATAAATAGTTAACTACTTTTTAAACTTAATATAGTTTATTTAAATATTTTATTATATTTTTTAAACTAGCTAATATATTAAGCACGTTTTAATACTATATAAATAATATTTTTTAACTATTTTTTAATGTATTTTATATAGCCTACTTTAATAATATTTTAATTTATAGTAATTTTTTACACAAATATAAATAACATGTAAAATAAGTTCTAAAAGTTTTAAACGAAACTAGCTTTTAACTTAATATTAATAAATATAAGTTCTATTAAAAACAAGTTACTTATTTTAGGTATGTAATTTTAATAAAAGAAATTAACATAAATTTAAATAAAATAAAAAATATAAAAAATATAAAAGTATTTCTAAAGTTTACTAATTTCTACTAATAATTTATTAATAACTTTTTTATATTACATTTTTACTTACAGCTTTAACTAAAAAAAATACTTAAATTAAATTTAATAATATCTACTAAAATATGTTTAAATTCTTAAAGTATATATTTATAACTACTTTAATTTAAAGTTACTAATTAATATAAAAGCTAATTTCTTAAACTATATAACTACTAAAATATTTTCCTAAAAAAATAAACTAAATAAACTAAGACTTATTACTTACTTTTTAAAGAAATTAAGTTTTACTAAAAGTAACTATAAAATTTATATTAAAAAGCTATTAGCTATTATATACTATTTTAAATAATAGAAACTTAAGCTAAAAAGTACTACTTTTTTAATTTAAGTATTAAGTAACTATAGAAATTTATAGTATTTTACTATTATAAAATAGTTAAGCTACTAACAAGCTTATTAAACTAAATACTTATTTTAATTTAACTTTATAATTATATACTAGCTTAGTAAATAAAGTAAGAAACTAAATACTTTTACTTATTATATATAAAACGCTTTAGCTTAAAAAAAGCTTATAAAGTCTAATAATAAACACTTTTTTACTTTAAATTATTTAATAAAATACTAGAATTAAACTTAACTAAAATAAATATGTTTATTTAATAAATTATTAATAATAAGTACTTTAATAATAAGTTTATTTAGAAATTTTATTACTAAAATAAAATAAAATTTAATGCTCTAAAAAGCTTTTTTTTAAATAAATATAAAAATATTATAACTTACTAACGTAATATTATACTAGTAACTAGCTGTTTAATTAATTATATAACGCTAATTAGTTCCCTTACTTCCTAATCAAATAGCTTGTTAAACTTAGTAGAAGTTAATTAACTTAGTAAAAGGTAGAAAGAAGTAATATAATAAGTTAAGATTTAATAGAATAGTATTAAACTATATCACTTAAAGCATAATTCTTAATTTTAGAGTAATTATAAAGAATTAAAACTAGATAATAGTAGAGAGAGAGCTCTCTTAAATATCTAATCTTTTATAGCCATAAACTAATTAACCTTTATTTAGACTTATTAGGTAATAGTTATTACTTATATATAATAATATTCTAGCACTCTTACTTAGTACTATCTTATTATATATGCTTAGACCTTATATTTCTTAGTTTTTACGGCTTTCTTTTTTAGCCTAGTATTTCTTTCTTTAGTTAGCTTCTTCTTAGTATAACTAAGACTTATTATAAGTAAGTTAATCTTTTTAACTCTATTCTTATTTTTTTAAACTATTTTAAGATACTCTACTTCCTAGTTAATCTTATTAGTGCTATTATTCTATAATTATATTTTATAGTCTATAACATTTACCTCTTCTCTTAAAGTATTATTATTCTGATAATTAATTTTTATTTTCAATTTTTAGTAAGTGTCCCGTGCGTTCTTAGTAAGATATTTTTAGTATAAGTTTTAAGTATAAAAGTAGCCTGTCTTTAGTATAGTCTTATATTTTTTTTTTCTAATTTACTTTAGTAAGCTTGTTTACCTAATTCTAATAATAACTAAAACTAAGTTTTTAATTATCTATTCTTATTATCTTATTAAATTTATTTGTAATTATAATCACTTAATGCTAACGCTATGTGAAAACTATTAAAAATAGTAATATTATTACTTAATAAATCTTTCCTTAAGTCACTACTCAGAATATATTAATTATAATTTAAAGTATAATCTTATAGTAACTTAGCTTAAATTAGATTAAAATCTAACTACCTATTATTAGATTCTTTTCTAAATTTATAAGGCTAAGGAGTTTTTGTTAGTAACTTATATTTATACTCAGCACCTATATTATAAACTTACTTAAGTTAATTCTAAATACCGTGAGATAATAGATTATAAGATAAAGTCTATTAAAGAGCTAAAAAAAAACTAGAGAAAAAGAAAAAGTTTTAGTAGAAAGCTATACTACTATAATCCTCAGCTCCTTTAGATATTACTATTTCTTTATTCTTTAATTTTAATTAGAATGTGCTTTAATTACCTTCCTTTTAGAAATAACCTATAGTTATTCTTTTTAGTAATACTAGTTAATTAGCTTTAAATTATTCTTTAAGTTTCTAACTAGTTTCTATATATTGTTTTTAGGTCTGTATTTTTTTTATCTAACTAAGTATTTCTACTAACGCCTAAATTATTAGTAGTCTAGAATTTATTAGACCTTATACTTAGTTATGTCCTTCTTAAGTTTAAGTTTTGTCTATAGTTTAGCATGTAATAGTACTAGTTCTAGCTTTAAAATATAAAAAACTAAATAAATCCTTATATCTTTAGATAGTTATAGTTTATAATTTATAGATTCTATTTATTACTTAATCTTAAATGGTCCCAGTTTAATGTGGTCCAGTTTTTTTAATAGTTATTTTATTTCTAAATTTTTTTATAATAAAAAAATCTTATCCTCTTCCTTAAAGATTAGTCTCTTAATCTTAGATTTATTCTTAATTTATTTGCTAAGATTGCCTTTATGGGTGATTTTTTATATAATTTCTTAATAAAGTTATTATAGTTTCTTAACTCTTATTCTTATAGATTCTAATATTTTATTTAGTTTCTGTGGTTCTTAGTAAGCCGTAAGCTTATAACTATAGTTCATATAAAATAGTAATTTTCCTATAGTTAATAACTTTATAGAGTTATATATAAACTTAGCTATTAATAATAAGTTAACTTAATTATCTTACCATTCATTAACATATATTTATAGGTATTATTTTAGTATTTAGTTTATTTATTCCGTTTGTTTATCTGTTTATAGGTAAAATGCTGTTAAGAGATAATATTCTACCCCTAGCTTCCTAATAAACGTTTTCTAAAATATTAATGTAAATAATTTATTTTTATTTATAATAAATTTCCATAGTAGCCCATGTCGTGCTATTAGTAGTTTAATAAGTATAGTTACTAATTTATCTACTTTAACTTCCGTATATATTAGTTTAAAGTATATATACTTTATAAGTTAGTTTATAATAACTAGTATCATATTATACTATTAGCCTTAAAAGGTAGTTATTGTTAGTATTTCTGTAATAAAGTCTATTATAACTAATTTCTATAGTAAGTTTAGTAAAGAAATTAGTTACATAAGTCTGTATTCCTTATATCTTGTTGCTTTATTCTTTTTATATTTAATATATTTTAAAAGAATAGCTCTAACCTTTCTTTATATACCTAGAATCTAGAAATGCCTGTTAATTTATTCTATAGTCTTTTTAATCCCTTAGTGTTTATACATTTTAGCTGAATATTAGTTTTTAATAAGTTTAGTCTATAATATCTCTAGTATAAAAATAGTTTTAGTTTTATGCTATTATAATCATCTGTTATTAAATTCTCTAATTTATTTTTATTATATGTTTTTAATAATAACTATTGTTTTAATATTTATTTATAAGTTTTCTAAAGATCCGTCTTATCTTTATCTAAGTATTATATTATAAATTTTTAGTATGTTTTTTATGTGATTTATTTATTAACTAAGTATATCAACTACTATATTCTCTTTTTCTAATTTATAAAGTATTTAAAAGTTAAAAGTAGAAACTAATTTTTATTATCTAACTTATTATTAATTTAACTTCTTAATTATTATAAACGCTGTTAGATTTTTATAATTTAAGTATATAATAATCTAGTGTTTAGCTCAATCTAAGTAATGTCTCTATTTTTTAAATACTTAAACTATTACCAATAATTTCTTATTATAAATATCATAATTTAACTTAGTAGTTATAAGTTTATGAGATAAGAAATCTATTAAGTGTTTATACTTATTATTTTATATTTATAATAAAATAGCTTTTATAGCTCTATCTAATGCATCCGCATGTATCTCTATCTAAAGTCATAGGTTAAATATTTTTAATATTAGTAATTATTAGAAAATTTTTTTAATGTATTAAAAGCGTTTTCCTTGCTTTATTTTTACTTAAATTATTAATCCTTTTTTAGTAATTCCGTTAAGGGTGATGTAATCTTTGAATAATTCTTAATAAATTATTAACAGAATTCTATAAATCTAAGGAAAGAATGAACTTCTTTTATGTTTATTAGTATTAGCTAAGATAGTATATCTTTTGTTTTATTAAAGTTAACTACTATTCCATCTCAGGATACTACATATCTTAAGAATTTAATTTCTATTTTATAGAATATATATTTCTCTGTTTAAATGTATAGCCTGTGTTCCTTAAGCTTTTATAATACTCTCTTAGTATATTTAATATATTCTTTTAGTATTCCATTTATGTATATAAGCACGTTATTAAGATATACTATTATAAATACGTCTAGATATTTTCTTAGTACATAGTTAATAATTGTCTGGAATATTACTAGTACGTTAGTAAGTTCTATTAGTATAACTAAATATTTAAATAATTTATATTTTATTTTAAATATTATTATCTACTTATGTCCTTTAGCTATTTATATCTAGTAATATTTATTCTTAATATTAAAAAAACTAAACCACTTAGTTCCTCTAAGCTTATTTATGAGTTCTAATATTAGTAGTATAGGATAATAATTCTTTACTATAGCTTTATTAAGATATCTATAATTAATATATAACCTTAGTTTTCTATTCTTTTTTAGTATAAAGAGTATTAGTGATGCTATCTTACTTTAACTGGTTTATATATATCTCTTTTATTAGTTTTTCTATAGAAATCTCCATAACTTCTTTTATTAATAAATAGATACTTAGTATAATAGTTCTAGTTTTAAATCCATTCCTTCTTTAAGCATAATTTTATAGTTCTAATTTTAGTATTCTAGTAACTAGTCTTTAGTTTTTTTAAAGAACTATTTTCTAAATTTCTTTTAGTATTTATTTAGTATAATAAATTTAAACCCGTAAAGTATTGCTTTTTTTATTTATATTATTATAAATTATTACTATTTATAGTATTTATTTCTATTACCTATAGTCTTCCTTTTCTAATTAATAGTTAAGTTCTATTATACTAGCTAGTTTTATCCTAAGATAAAATTCTTACTACCTAGATTTATAATTTTAATATAGTAGTTATCCTGGTAACCTGCTACCTAAATAGTTATATTTTATATTTTAAAATTAATTAGACTTTTTCTGAATACTGCTAGACTATTATTTATATATCTTACTTATATAAGTTTATCTAGAACTTTAGTTAGTATCTAGTATCTTTATATCTATTTATTTAATATAAGTGTCTTGCTAGTCCTACTATTTATAAGTACTAGTATCTAATTACTATTAATATATATATTTATATATAGCTTATTTTCGTGTTTCCTCTAGTTTAGTTTTGTGTATATAATTAATATATTATTTCTAACCTTTTCTTAGCTCTTTAGTAGCTTAGTTATGGTCTACTAGTTTTCTAGTTTTTTATATATAGTTAACTCTTAAGTGGCAGTTATTTCTTTAGTATTTCTTTTTTTAGTCTATAGATTAAATATTTCTAGAGTTAACATGCTTTTTTATTTAGCATTTTATATACATTTCTAGCCTATTCTCTATAATCCTTATATTTCTATCTTAGAAAACGTTCTTAATATGTGAGTCTTTAGTATAATTCTATAACTAACTATTTTTTTTAGTAGTGTTTAGCTTAGTGTAATTAGTATTCTAGCTAGTATTTATTCTATAATAGTTATTTATACTTATCTAAATTTAGATCTTCTAATTTATTTTTTAAGTCCGTGTAAACTAATTCCTGTTGTAGGTTAAATTCCTTTTTATTTATAAATTTTTATAATATTTTCTTTATTCTTAGTCTCTTGACACGTACTGTGTGTTTATTTTATTTATAATTTACTTCTATATAGTCTAGTATTATATATATTTAATACTTTTTTTTATTACTCTATTTATAGCGTTATTGTCTTGTATTTATAATATTAGTAAAAAGACTATTTTCTTTTTTTTATTTTAATCTTACTCTAGTTCTAAGTATTTAATGAGATGATAATATATTATATAACTCATAACTAGCGCAGATATTTGCCTGTAAATTTCGTTTATCTATATAGCTAGTTTCTATTTATTTAGTTCTTTATACTACTCATTTCCTACTAATTATAACGCTTATTAGTATTTATATATTCTGTTTCCTAGAATAACCTTCTAGTGTTTAGTAATATAATATTCCTTTAGATAATACTATAATCTGTATATTTAATAGTATTCTTAGTATATTTATTATATAATTATTATAGACATTAGCTCTTTGTCTTTTTTTATTTTTTAGTTTTTTTTTATTTAAATTTCTAGTTTTCCTTATAAAAGAGTCCTCCTTCCTATTTAATAATTTTATAGAATCTTTATATTTTCTTCTTAGTTTCTGTGTTATATTGTTAAATAGCTACTTCTTATATTATAGTAATTATATTACTAAATTATTCTACTAGATAATTCTTAACTTATTAATATAGAATTTTATATTCTTATTTAAAATATATATAGCTTCCACATATCCAGCATTATTCTCTCTAAATTCTTTTTATAATTATTTCTTTTGTTACTATGTTTTATGCTTATTTTACTTGGACTATAGTAATCTTAATTTCTTTTAGTACCTTAGCTTAAATATAAGCTTTTTTAATATCTATTTATTATTACTTATAGTCTTTAATAAAATGTTTCTGTTTACTATATCCTAGATAAGCCTTACGTGTATAGTATTTTATTTATTTTTTAATTTACTTTCCTTACTATTTACTAATAAATATTTGTTTAATATTAATATTTATTTCATTATAGGTTTAGGTATCTCTTTTATTTAATTTTAGTATATAAATTACTATTCTCTCTTATTTCTTTTTCTCTTACTTTTATTAATACTAATAGTTATTAATAGTTACTGCTTGTTTAATGATTTTGAGTAAAATACTTAGTTATTTTCCTTTAAAAATTTCATCCTTTATCCTATCTTTTAGCTCTTTATAGTATATTATAATTAGTAGTTAGTCTATCTAGTTAAGCTATAATTAGATTTATTTAAATTCTATTATATAATTAGCTATTAATGTTTGTTGCTTAAGTTACTAAAACTTTTAAATTACCTCTATTTCTTTATTAATTTTTTTAAATACTATAATTATTTTCTATTTAAAGCATTTATATATCTTAAAAGCCTGTTATATGTTATTATTATAGTTTATAAGTTCTATTACCCCTAAATTAAAGTCTCTATTAGCTAAGTAGTTTCTTACTAAAGGTTTAAACTATTATATAGCTTTTTCTATTATATTTATACCATCTACCAGAATTTAATCTTAGTTAGTTATAAATAATACTTAATTAAATTAATAGTAGAGGTCTATTACTGCTATAAACGTCTTAAGTTTATTTTAATTACTATTAAACTTTATAGGAGATTATATTTTTATTATTCCTTCTTTTTAACTTACTCTAACTTATTATTACAAGTTTATTAGAGCATTATATAGTTTTATAATAGCTATTTTTTATTCTTAAATAATTTATTATATATTCTTAGTTTCTTCTGATATACTTCTGGTTATTAATAAAGATCTTATTATAATTTCTTCTTCGCTGCTACTTTCGTCTGATAAATAGAGTTCTTATTTATCCTTATAATAAGTTATTATAAACCTTATTTAAATAATATAGTATTAGAATCTATCTAACAGCTTTTTTTACTCTTTTAAAATAATAATTATAATATTATAAGTTACTAACTTACTAACGTAATGTTATACTAGTAACTAGCCGTCTAATTAATTATATAATACTAATTAGTTCTCTTATTTCCTAATCAGATAGCTTATTAGACTTAGTGAAAGTTAATTAACTTAGTAAAAGATAGAAAAAAGTAATATAATAAGTTAAAATTTAACAGGATAGTATTAAACTATATTACTTAAAGTATAATTCTTAATTTTAGAGTAATTATAAAGAATTAAAACTAGATAATAGTAGAGAGAGAGCTTTCTTAAATATTTAATTTCTTATAACCATAAACTAATTAACTCTTATCTAAACTTATTAAGTAATAGTTATTACTTATATGTAATAATACTCTAATACCTTTACTTAGTACTATTTTATTATATATACTTAGACCTTATATCTCTTAGCCTTTATAGCTTTCTTTTTTAGCCTAGTATTTTTTTTCTTTAGTTAGCTTCTTCTTAGCATGATTAAGACTTATTATAAGTAAATTAATCTTCTTAACTCTATTTTTATTCTTTTTAACTATTTTAAGATACTCTGTTTCCTAGTTAACTTTATTAGTGTTATTATTCTATAATTATGTTCTATAGTCTGTAACATTAAACCAAAAAAGTTAGTTTATAATAGTAGTATTATACTAGTACTTTATAGCTATTACTTAACTATATTATATAATTTTATATATATATTTTAAATTTTTTACTTTTTTTAAAAAGTAAGCTTTAACTTTATTTTATTTTATAATAAAAATTATTATATTACTATTAAACTTTGTTATATAGTTATGTTATTATAGTTAATTAATAATACTAAATAATAATAAACTTAAATCAAAATCTTTTAAATTATATATAATTTCTTTATTAACAACTACTTTAGTTGTAAAAAAACTCTTAAAGTGTTATAACATAAATACTACTAACTTTAAATATTTAAAATAATATATTAATATGTTTTTTACTACTATACTTATTAAAAATTTAAGGCTTTTTATAAAAAGTATTATAATTTTTTAAAGTTTCTCCTTATTTTTAATAAAAAGTAAAAGAATATTTTTATAAACTTTATTACTAATTTCCTAAAATTTAAAAACTATATTAATATTATAATTATAGTAAACTACTCTATAAAATACTAATACCTAATTTTTTTATATTAATATAACTATTGTAAATATAGTCTACTTTTTTTATTAGTATATATAAATAAACTATAGTCTTTTAGAAACAATTATATTAAACAAAAAAATATAATTTATTTTTACTTTTTATAATAAATTTTATAAATAATTATAAATTAAATTCTAACTATTTTTTATATACTACCTAAAAACTAGTAGCTAAATAGGAAAAACTAATAGTATAATAAAATAAGTTCTATATATATATATAAACTACTAATAAAATAACTAAGTAAACTAGCTTTTTTTAGTATAGTTTAAAGCTAATAATACTATATTTAAATTTATAAAAATTTTACTATTTTTAGCTAATACAAGCTAATACTTTTAAATAGATTTTAAACTTTTTATAAAAACTTAAAAATAGTTTTACTAGGTATAATAAGTTTGTAAAGATAATTATATAGTAAAGAAAATAGCTAATATTTAATAGCTAGTTTAAAAAATAATAATTTAAGCTTATGCTCTTTAAAAATATATATATAAATTAAAAACAATTACTTATACTTAACTACTAAATAGAAAACATAGTTTGACTTAATATATAAAATATTAAAACTAAATAACTATTTAAAAAACTAGACTTAAAAGCTTTAAAAAAAGTATATTTTTAAAGTAGTTTTTTTATATATATACTAACTTAAAATTTTTGAATTTCTAAGTATATATCTAGTTTTTTATGTATATTTACTTTAGCTAACTACATTTAAATTTAAATATTTTTTAAGTTAGAAAAACCTACTACTAAAACTTATTAAAATTAATAGTAATACTAAATACTATATTAAGTAAATTAAAAAGCTATACTTTAATTACAAATAAAAATACTATAAATACTTTATTAAATAAACTAAGTATAATAACCTAATATAGTAACTTATAAATAATTTTTAAAATATAACTATTATAAATTTTTTTTTTTAGAATTCAGACTAATTTACTATTTAAAACTTAATATAAATACCTATTATAAAAGCTTAAATTTAAAAAAAATACTATTATAATAACTACTTATAATACTTTATAAAAGTATTTTAAAAAACCTTTTTTATAAGCTTTTTTATTATATTATATATTTATATATTAGCTTTATATTAGTATACAAGCTCTTACTTAAATTCTTTATTTATAATTTATTTTATTTCTTTTTTTCTTTACGTAATATCTTAAATTATTACTTAGTACTATACATAGTAATTAATTAATACTTTTTTTAAGTTCTTAACTTTTTATATATAATACTTTTATAATATTTATATACAACTATAGTATTTTAAAAGTTAAGTAATAAAGTTTTATTAATTTAAAAAAATAAATTTTTAACTATTTAATTAAACAATTTTTTTTTATTAAAATTAAGTTTATAAGTAGTTTATAATAATTTTAAAAGGTAAATAATAGTTATGTTTATATATTTAATTATAGTTTTTTACAAGTATTTTTTTGTATAGTTTTAATAGTTTAAATTCTATTATAAAATACTTACTTACTAATTTTAGTTTTTTTAGTAAGTACTTTTTTTAATTAATTATTATAATACTAATTAGTTTTTTTACTTACTAAAATTAATATAGTTTATTAAACTTAGTAAATAAAGCTTTAATAAAGTAAAAAATAAATAAAAAATATGTAATAAAATAAAGTTAATTTATATTACTTATAATAATATATGTTCCGGTGCTAGAGCGTCCAAATTCGGAGGGTTTAGCCGCCGCTTTTAGAGGCTCCAACACCGTGTCCAACCCCTATCATCTCTTGCTGCTTTAAGATATTAAGCGAGGCACCCATGTCGCCTCATTAAAGCTTGAACCTACTAAAGTAATGCTACGCCTCAAGTGCTCATGCTTGAAGCGCTGACGTTCGTTTAGTACAGACATATATAAATAGCCAAACCTGCGCCCGCAGCATCCTTCCTCCTTTCCTTCGCAATATTCCTGTCAATCTCTCAACGCCATACTTCTCAACGCCATACTTCTCAACGCCATACTTCTCAACGCCATACTTCTCATAGTTCGAGGCCGAAAGGATCGCCTCAGGTCTTCGAGCCTAAGTTAAACGCCTGGCTCCTCCTCTGTCCATTCTTCTTCAGCCTTTATTGTACCTATCCTTTTCCATCTTCCTGCGACCCAGCAGCGCTCCCTCCAGATCCTCGTCGACCCTCGAGTACCACCAAACGTTCCCTCGTCCCAGTGCAGCACTTCGGCGATGGCGATACAGACAATATCCCGGCAAAAGCAGCGTAAGGCAGTCAAGCGCTCGGCCGATTTTTACGGAAATCTGCGGAAAGAACTGGCAGCACAAGGTCCAATACAAGTAGAGTATTCACAGGCTACAGAGGTAAACATGAGCGGAGTTTGGAAGAGATGGAATGCGTAAGTCTGCCTATGGATCTATCCTTACGCAACCATTCAGCAGTGGCTCACAACCTATCAGATACTCTCAGGATGTCAACCAAAGACCAATTGATTTTCTCAAGTCTGCGGTCGCAGGAGATTACATGGCTTTTTTCACGTGGGTTTTGGATCGATATCCCGGCGTGCGGAAGAAGTCCAGTGTTCACCAGTACTGGAGACAGCTTAAGATGCTCTACAAAAAATATGCAGGCAGGCTTTTGGATAAAGACCTTGTGGATGACGTGAACAATGTACGTTACGGTTCCGAACACCAGTAGACTGGTCTTGCTAACATTAGCGCTGCAGTACATCAATGTTCTCAAGCGACAGTATAAACTTGAAACATCCGTACGCGATAAACCCGTGTTGTCAGTCGATGACCTGCTTCTGGTACTGCACCACCATTGGGTGCTGGATACATGGGTATATCCGGACGAGGAGCAGCGTCTGCTGTTGGCTCTGCTATTCTTATTTGCTGCCTACACAGGGTCTCGGCCGTGCTCGCTGGTCGACGCGAGCGTAAAGAAGTTGGACAATCGCGCAAGTAATACCGTAGAAGATGAAGCCGCCAGCCCTTGCGACTCTGGTTACGAAGACGATGAATACGATAGCGAGTATCGTGGTGAGCCAGAGTATGAAGATGGCCTTCCTTTCGCCGACACGGATATAGAGGAGCTGAAGTCGATACTCTATGAACATGTCACGATACTCGCAGTAAAAGCAAAGGACCGTTCTGTACTGGCCATGTTCATCACGGTCATCCACACAAAGGGAGAGGATAGAAAGCCGCAACCGTCTGTGTTCCAGCTGTCTCTCCTTCGTTCACGAGCTAACGAGCGTTCAGGAAAACGTACAAGGTGTACCAGCACAGCAATCCCTTTCTTTGCCCCATCGCATATATGATTGCTGTGGGCATTCACAACAACGCATTTGCCGCCTCCAAAGTTCGAGACCCCGAAAAAATCTTGCGCGCTCGAATTCCTACTCGAAAACTTTGCAGAATCTTCAGATGGAAGGAGAGTAAACTTAAAGAACCTATATTTCGAGAACCTGAACGTTCAAAGGGCCAAGTCCTGTCGTCGGCAAAGACGGCTGTGCCGTTACGTGCTCACACTGCTGGCCGTTACATGAAGCGTTTAGGGCGAGATGTCGGTATGGAGCAACCATTGTCACAATCTTGCATTAGACGCGCCACTGGAAATGCTGTTGATGGTACGTTTTCTCTGTCTCTGGTTCTTTTGGGCTTCAGGCTAACTGGACGATTTGGCAGATGTGGCCACCGTGGCCGAGCGAGATCAGATTATGGGACACGGCTACTCGGGCGTATTCCAGTTTTACATCAACCCCCGCGTGAAGTGTGACGTCCAAGCGGCTTACTTAGACCAGCCATCCGACAAGGCTTTGATGAAGGTGCTGGGAAATATGTCCCTAACGTACGACCCGCTCGCACCGACTAAGCCCAGTCCGGAGGACGCTCGCGCAATTAAACAACACCCCAAAGTTGTCAAGCTACGACAGAGAAGAGATGTTCTAACAATAAAGATAAAGCAGATACGACGACGCGCTGGACCATACGCAGATGCGGAGGAGGAGGAGGAGCTCCTCCAACAGAAGAAGGAGGCAGAGGCAGCTCTGCGTCGGAAGAAGAAGAGTTTACGGGATCGAGCAGAAAAGAAGGCCAGAGAGAGGTACTTTATGGATAACGATACAAGAGAGCTGGAAGAAGAAAGCGACTCGTTCCTCGACGGTAGGGATGAGGGCAAATCCACTGGCATAACGTACGCGCTCGAAGAGCGGGCTTGTATTGCAGATATGCTTTGCAGATCACACGGTGATCTTACCGAGCCCTGCAGCCTTGATCAGCGAATTGAGCTTATCCGAACCCTGACGAAGTTGTGCTCTCGTCGAGAAGCTCGGCGACGTAGCACGGTTCCGTGTTCGTCGGAGCCTAATATGAAGCAGGAAGATAAGGCATTGCTCTCTTCGCTCCCCTTGGAGTGCGACCCGCGCCAGTGCCTGTTCTGCGTAGGCGATGAGAGGCTACCTTTCCCGCAGCGGACGTTCTGTTGGAGTCGGCCAGCAAAGATGATGGACCATATCGAAGACCACCATCTCAAACGCTTTGCACTAGATGCGAAGATCCCCTGCCCTCACCCGACATGCCAAAAATATGGGGTGGTGTTAGATGGTGTGTCGCATTTCAAAAATCATGCTTGGGTGTTCACAAAATCAAGCTTCGGCTTCCAAAGGTCGAATCTTTCTAGAGTTTATTTGCTCACGAGAAGACATAGAGCGAATCATTTCTTCCCGTATCTTAGGTTGTGTGTATCAGTTTCTTCCAGTTAAATGGCTTCGAGACGAAGATAACCAAGCGCTTAGGCGATGAACTACTGTACTTCGTGCGCGACTGCTAGATTATTTCTTATTGGCCGATCACAAGACTACCTGATGGTGCCAAGCCAAACTGGTTTGCCTGGCCAATAGGATGCAAGTTTAGAAGCAAGACATAGAAGCTTCTAAATTTGGATCTAGTTGTGAACAGAGGCCAATTTCGGCGTTTGCGCTGAAACCCATTCGGGCTCCTCTTCTAAATCACAAATCCTTATTTTTTTTTTCCAGCTTCTTTTTGATAATATTAATCTAGCTACGCTTGCCCTTTTTCTCTGCTTTATCTCTTTCTGCATGCTGTCGTTTTCCCTGTTCCTACATTTCTTGCTATGACCTTCGCTTCCATGCGCTCCCTTCTCCTAGTAAGCACTATGCTCTCAACAAGACTATTTCTGACGTTGACTAGGGCTCTGTTGACGACGAATCGCTTCTAGCTCATGCTCGGGCTAAAATGGGAGACGAAGAGGTATGGTGAGAATAGTATTACGGAAACCGCTGACTTCCGACAGTTCATTTCCTTAGGCAGAGCATTTCTGTCTCTGCTCGCGTCTGCGGAGGTCGAGTATCTCGGCTCCATTCAAGCGAAGCTCTTGCCGCACAAGCTGTCGTTCGATCACTGCGCCACTCTTTCTACTCGGGATACCTCACTGCATTACGAGCACCCGTTTCATGCAGACTCCACCGTGGATCTCCGGCCATCCCAGCTTGGTACAAGAAGCTCAAAATCCCGCTCCGAAAGTGTGGCGTCGCAATCGTCCGCAATGGAAACTTCCGATTGGCGTGACCGTCTTGCCGGGTATTCTACTTCAGAAGATCGCCTCTTCACCAATGTCACAACCAGCCAGTCAGCGCATGATGACACTGAAATATCAGATTGTCACGATAAGGTGCGAGATACTGTTGAATTACTGACGGATAACAGACATGCGACAATCTCAAGATCCGGAAATGGGCGGGAGACATCCGACGCACCACATACAGGCGATAACTTGAATTTGCTAGCAAGTAATGTCATGAACGATGTGACTTCACTTCGCTTACCTTCCCAAACAAGGCTAACTTCCGTGTCACCATCCCTGCTCTCCTCGAACTGGAACGGAAGCCCAGTAAACGAAAGAAAATTCACATTGCCTGAGGAAGCGACGGTAACTCATTGGATTCATTCTTACGATCAATTAAGCTATCTGTACGGAGACCCCTTTGAAAAATTACGGTATATCGTTGAAATTGGCGATTCCTTTCTTCGAGAGGATGCAAAAGAATTCATAAACTTGTTCTGCTGTAGGTGGGACCGGGAGGACCCCTGGTCTCGTCTTCCGTTGAGTAATCCAACATCCGGAGGCTCTTTGACGGAGAGAATGCTCAAAAGCCTTTACTGTGCTGAAACGATCGAATACGACTCTGTCGTTGATCCTGTTAGGCTCAGAATGGCGAGGATTCTTCTTCACCACCATTATGAGCAAAAGTGCATCGATCTCAAGAAAGATCCTGACCTATCGAGCCGCCTTTCCCAGGGTAAGGGCATAGCTAGTGTGGCGAAAAATGCCATATTGGAGAAAATATACGGCTGTCATGACAAGAATCTCAGTCCAGAAGCGAGAGAAAGGCATGAAAATAGTCTCAAATGGCACAAAAGAATAGGCAAGAGATGGTCTTACGTGACTTCTCACCTTGGAATTGGGATCGTGTTGACTTGCAGCCGTGGCCTAGAAATTCATATGTAAGATTTACATTACACGCTCGGTGCGCTTGACCCGCTGACGACACCTCCAGCAATGATCCCAAAAAGCTGCCTGACAGAAGTTTGATGATTCTTCTGACGTACTTATTACATGGGTACCCTAAAGGCATTCAGATCAGCCGAATGGTAGACCCTCTAGTCAAATGCATAATAGAGGGAGGCATGCCAATCACCTGTTCGCTGGCAGCGGACACAGCGAGCGACATTAACGAATACAGACAGGAGGATGAGAAATCCTGCCCTCAGCTCAAAGATAACTGGCAGCCAGTAGAACAGCCGGGAAATTTTGTTCGGGTGATCTCCGTGTAGGAGCTGGGGGTCGGTACAACAAAAGTACGTGGTTGACCTAATTTGGAGGGGTTTGGGGATGGAAACACGCTGAAACCCATTATTAATCATCACAACGTGGTTGACCTAATTTGGAGGGGTTTGGGGATGGAAACACGCTGAAACCCACCACCAATCATCACAACGTGGTTGACCTAATTTGGAGGGGTTTGGGGACGGAAACACGCTGAAACCCATTATTAATCATCACAACGTGGTTGACCTAATTTGGAGGGGCTTGGGGAAGGAAACACGCTGAAACCCATTATTAATCATCATAATGTCCTTTCACTTCTCATGAGACAGGTGATGGGAGCACCGCCACACAGTTTTTAAGTGACCTCCGGTGGGCAGAAGATGTGTAAGTAGCTCACAGGTTTAGCAACGTTCCAAAGTTCAACTTAAAGATGATTTTGGTCTTCTTAACGTATACGCTCAACGTGTATCCTCAAGGGGTTAAGGTCAGTCGAAAGCTGGATTAATTTGTCAAATATATAATGATGGGCCTTCGCCACTCTTCTCAATGCTAACAACAGATATAGAGCATTGCTACAACTTCATGGACACATGGCGACAGATTGTACTTCCTTCCACAGAGGTTTTTTCTAGGAGATTCTCTCAAGAGATCGAAGCATGGTCTTACGTCAAGCTCGAGTCGAGTTCAGTGTACCCACGCTAGGTAGTTTTCTTATGGCTGGTAACTAGTACAGTCGCGTGTTTGAGGCCAAGGCATTTATGCCAGCGTTGATGTAAGCCTTGTCTATTCAGCGTAAACCTGCATTGATGTAAACTCAGCGTGTTGGAACAGACGGAATGTGCTGAAGCTTGCAGAAGACTTGTACGTATTTGAAGGACGCGCTGTGTTTTGCGGGCAAACAAAGCATGATATGCCTCTTGTTAAGCGTCTTTATTAGAAGGTCAAAAATATGATTCTATGGCTTTGCATGCATCTTTAGTAGCTTAATAGGCCTTTCCTGATATTGCGTAGTAAGTTAACAACCACAATTAGTTATTGTTGGGGAGGGCTATTTTAGCAGAGCCTGTTTTAGCAGAGCCTGTTTTAGCAGAGCCTGTTTCAGCAGAGCCGTTTCAGCAGAGCCGTTTCAGCAGAGCCGTTTCAGCAGAGCCGTTTCAGCAGAGCCCGTTTTAGAAGAGCCATTTTGAGCAAAGTGTTGTTGTCGCTAGAAATTAGAAGGAGAATAACCTCCCCCCCTACGTAATGGAACACCCGCCGTGCTGGAACGAATTCAAGGTACTTTGACTTTACACCAGCCTAGAGTCTGCACACACCCTTAGAAACTAAAAAATCTTTATGAATCGCGCTCTTTAGCTACTCCTCAATGCCTGCGACTGTACCTGCTTTATATATTACCCAAGCCTGGCTGTTGGCTAGCTGATTTCTGCAGGGTGTACGGAATGCTCCTTCAACGCCGTAGCAAGACTTCCGGGCTCAAACGCCACCATATGGTCATACTGCTCTAAAAGTCATATATAGGACTAATTCAAGCTACATAATTTGATTATTATACTAGCTAACCTTAATTTGAAGTGTATGGGGTGTCAGAAGCAATCTTCAAAATTTCCACCACGCAGGTCGGTACTTGCGGCGAATGCGGCTTGCGCTTTCGGCGATTCATACAGTCACGGGCGTGCTGCGTAAGCATTTAGTCGTAAGTTACCATGACCGAGCAAAAGCCTCTAGTCATCTCTCTTGGCAGGCTAACGCTTTTTGGGTGCAGCAGATTTCCCTGCGAGAAGGAAACGGTTTGTCCAGCTTTATTGCCTTTCTTAAGGACAGCTGGTTTCAACATCATAATCTCCTGCTGTAGCTCTGAAGATACTCATCGGGAATGCTCAAAGCTTCATAAAATCTGCTTAAAATCGCGCTTGATTGCATATCCTGTAACTTTACACCGAGAATGCGACAATTCTATCTATGTTGTTAATGTATTTAATCAATCTTCAAGTTTTCAAGTCTCTAACTGTCCAAGGCATCTAATGATGAGAGTGTATGAGGATGGCTGGAGCCAAGCACGCGCGTTGTTAGTTGAACACACTTATCCATGAGTTTGATAGCTTCTTCATCGCGACCTTGTCCTTTCCGCGTGAAGGCTAGGTTGGCCATGCTGGTCAGCGTGGAGGGATGCTCTGCGCCAAGCACCCTCTTTCTCGTCTCCATCACTTGCACGTCCAGCTCTTCGGCCTCCTTCCATCGGCCTTGATTCCTGTACGTCGACGCCAGGTTGGCCATGCTGGTCAGCGTGGAGGGATGCTCTGCGCCAAGCACCCTCTTGAACGTCTCCATCACTTGCACCTCCAGCTCTTCGGCCTCCTTCCATCGGCCTTGATTCCTGTACGTCGACGCCAGGTTGGCCATGCTGGTCAGCGTGGAGGGATGCTCTGCGCCAAGCACCCTCTTCTTTCTCCTCTGCTTGTAGCTCTTCGGCCTCCTTCCATCGGCCTTGATTCCAAAACGTCGACGCCAGGTTGGCCATGCTGGTCAGCGTGGAGGGATGCTCTGCGCCAAGCACCCTCTTGAACGTCTCCATCACTTGCACCTCCAGCTCTTCGGCCTCCTTCCATCGGCCTTGATTCCAAAACGTCGACGCCAGGTTGGCCATGCTGGTCAGCGTGGAGGGATGCTCTGCGCCAAGCACCCTCTTTCTCGTCTCCATCACTTGCACCTCCAGCTCTTCGGCCTCCTTCCATCGGCCTTGATTCCAAACGTCGACGCCAGGTTGGCCATGCTGGTCAGCGTGTCTGGATGCTCTGCGCCAAGCACCCTCTTGAACGTCTCCATCACTTGCACCTCCAGCTCTTCGGCCTCCTTCCATCGGCCTTGATTCCTGTACGTCGACGCCAGGTTGGCCATGCTGGTCAGCGTGGAGGGATGCTCTGCGCCAAGCACCCTCTTTCTCGTCTCCATCACTTGCACCTCCAGCTCTTCGGCCTCCTTCCATCGGCCTTGATCCCAAAACGTCGACGCCAGGTTGGCCATGCTGGTCAGCGTGGAGGGATGCTCTGCGCCAAGCACCCTCTTTCTCGTCTCCATCACTTGCACGTCCAGCTCTTCGGCCTCCTTCCATCGGCCTTGATTCCAAAACGTCGACGCCAGGTTGGCCATGCTGGTCAGCGTGTCTGGATGCTCTGCGCCAAGCACCCTCTTTCTCGTCTCCATCACTTGCACGTCCAGCTCTTCGGCCTCCTTCCATCGGCCTTGATTCCTGTACGTCGACGCCAGGTTGGCCATGCTGGTCAGCGTGGAGGGATGCTCCACCCCAACCTCCTTCTTCTCCATCTCGAGAACTTGGGAATAGGCAATTTCTGCTTCACTCCAACGTCCGTCTGCGTCGAGGCACGTTCCATATCTCCATTGGAGATCCATCTTCTTCTTCGGATGTTTCTGGACGAGGTCAGACTGTAGTACAACGCGCACGTGCGGTAGGTATGTCCTCCATATGCTCCTATTTGTATGGGTATCATCCGGGAAGACTTGCTCTAGTCGTAAGATTGCTTTCTCTGTCCAATAAACCAGTTGCCCGTTCTCTCGAAGCCAGTTCCGAGTGGCTATGTGCACTAGCCGGTGAAGGTCGACAACAAAGTCTGCTGGACGTCTGATGACGAATGAATACGCGTGAAGTGTTCCAATAGCGTCCATCTCCTTCTTTCGAGTTGGCCCTGCTGGTAGTAGTGACTGAGGGATATCTTTCGGCTCAATACAAGCCATGAACGATAGGTACTCCGCTGCTAGAGGATCGCGTTGCTTGATTCGTTCGAAAGATATCAGCCAGGTTGTGGCTACCGGGTTCTTGATATTGCGGTATCTACCGTCATCTTCAAAGTCTTCACTAAGAAGTTCAATCATAGACTCATCTTGCTCATTAAGTAACGAAAGATAATCCGCGATCGAGGTGCCGTTCGCATTGATGTAGGCTGCCGCCTGAACAATGGCGAGCGGAAGGTAAGTCAGCTGTGCGAGTAAGGTTTCAGTATCTGTTTGGCAGGCCGCTACATCGTCTCCGATCAAGCATTTCTGGAGTAGCTTTAAAGCCATTTCTGAGTTCATTTCCTGCACTTCTACCACGTTCTGGGACGCTAGTTTAGTAGCAACCTTCCTATCTCGCGTAGTGAAGAGGATGCTTCCTTGCCTGCTCTTTGGAAGGTAGTCGAGGAGACGGTTAGATTGTCTCTCAGATGGTTCTCCCATCCACATATCCATGTCGTCGGCGTTATCAAACACCACGAGCCACTGGCCCGCGCTTTCGTTACTAAGGTAGTTCTGAACTAGTCGTTTCACGTCTACTCCTTGCTCATCTCTTCCAGGTATGCCCAACTCTTCGGCGACTGCTGAGTACGCCTGGAGAAGGGTTTCGGGATCGGTCGCGGGAATCCAAAATACTGAGCAGTCCCTCTGATTCTCAATGGTCCAATAGACCGTCTCGATCGCTAATTGCGTCTTTCCTACGCCTCCAAGTCCGGTGATTGCGACCTTCGTGGTTTGGCCATGTTGGGAGAGTAGCTTTTCAATTCTAGAAAGCTCAGATTCGCGACCGATGAAGCGAAGATTGCGCTCGAACGGCATGATATATACAGATTTACGATCTAGGGTTGTCTATATAAGTAAGTGAAGATGTTATAGGTATGAAGAAGTTACCTGGTGGCGGTAATTTGGAGTTTCTAGGTTCCTCGATCTCCTTTCGAAGCCTTCTTTCAGCACTCTTTCGCCCTTCCCCATAGATAAGCGGCAAGAATACGTCGAAAATTCCAAGGAGACAGTACGCAATATCCTCTTCTTCGGTCGTTTGTCGCTTCTCAGCCCATCGAAACTTCTCATCGACGCTTGAAGTCATGGAGAGAACGGCCCCGGAGTGCCTCAATAGCGATTCCGGTTTTATCGCAAATATGCCGTTCGAACGACTTTCTGTCACCTAGTCGGACCCGATCTCGGGAGTAGAATTCGACTATTTTCGGCGCGAGAAGCTCTTGCAGTGTCCATCCTCGTGTGAACCATCGACTATTGCGAAAAGAAGACTCCCACTCGATATGGGTATTCTGCCCGTCCTGCGTGCGTACCGAAACGTCTGACAGATAGACGTAGCATCGCGCCGCATCCTGGTACCAGCGAAACATGGAGTTGATCGCCTTTGTAAGTTCGTTGAGATTTGACTTGTCGATGCAGCATGTATCTACCCAGAAATACGATAGACCGTCGGATTTGGCTTGACCTCCGCAGAATACCAGCTTCTGGTATCCAGCCTTATTCTTTCCAGTACCGTCCACGACGTCCTTGAATGTGACTTCATCGCTGTCGCTTCCCCACGTATGGGAAAGTATGGCATAGGGAGGGATCGTGGTTTTGAAGGTATCTAGGCTGAATCCGCCGTTGTTGTTAAGCTTTAAGAGGCGCATAGTTGGCCGCAGTAATCGATAGAGATGATCGTTATCGAGGAATCGCAATGGCTGGTCTAGGGCATTCGAACGGCATATTCGCTGAATCGTAGACGCATCAAGACAGACTGCGATGAACAACGTGGTCAGGCACAAGGCTGCAGAGGTGCGTTCGGATGCGCAAGGCTGAAATTCACCAAGACCAGCTGACGTCGACAGAGTTGTGGCTTGGCGATACAGATAGTTTACGACGCCTATCCACTCTCTCGTGCATATTTAACATCATCGTAGTTGGCATGTAATATTGACAAGTCGATGATCCACATGGGTGAATTCTGTTCTAGATCCTCTTAGATGGAGGTCATCGCAAAGCACGAACGTGCGGCTCTACTGTACGGGAGTACTCTAACACTCGTTCCTTCACGCAGGGAATTCTGCTTCGCCTAAGAGCATTTGTCTGCCAAGGCCAGCATTAGATAGTTTAGCACGGTAGAGTAAGTTAGGTTTACGAGAAAATTACTTATGCCAGAGTCCCGTGATCGTATGGATCGGCGAATGCGAAACTTGATCGGCCGCAAGTACCGACCTACGTGGTGGAATATTTTAAAATCGCTTCCAACACAACGTATACCATAGATAGGGCTTTCTAGCATTATAACGAGATTATGTGGCTTTGGTTAACTCTTTTCATAGCTTTTTAGAAAGAAAAAACTATGGTAGTAGCGTTATAGCATAAAAATTGTTATCGTGGTGTCCAAGATGCATTTCGTGCACTCTGCCAAAATCAGCTAACTAGCAACCAAGCAATTGTAATTTTTAAGGTACACATAGTTTCGCATGTTTGAAAGTGGCTGAAGAGCGCAGTTTATATCGAGTTTCAAGAATTAAAATGTACGCGGAGACTGTGAGTTAAGTTGAAGTCAAAGTACCTTAAATTCATCCCAGCACAGCGGGTGTTCCATCACGCAGGGGGGGAGGTTATATAAGTTACTTGAGAATGTGCTTGAGACTGACGCACATAGCCATGGTTTGATGTATCGTGCTCACGAGGCGTTTGTCCAACGTGTGAGTTTGCTGTAGCAAGGAAGAAATGATTGCATGATTAAAGGAGGGCTATTTAGGCACGTATGGCTAGGAATAAACGTCTTTAATGTGCTTAATACATATGTACAAGATGAGGAAAAGAAAGAATATGAGTTCAAAGAGGACTGGCAGTTTTCAAAGATACCACTTAATTCTCCATCGCCCTAAGCGGATGCCCATAAGAGTTGGAAAAGGGCAAAGTCCAGGCTCTTACATAATTCGGCATCAGACGCACTAGGGAATATTACACTGTATTTTGCGTTATTTGAGAAGATGAAATACAAGATAAAAATAGATTTTGGAGCCGAAAAAGTACCCACTACATAATTTGTTACTTGAATGTCCCATTTAGCTCAGCTCCCCCAACCGTTTCTTAGCGACAGTCTGGTTCAGGCTCCTAGCTTTTTTAAGCGATATCTGTTTCATGCTGGGGGTGTAAGTTAACGTTAGTTTTGAGACTAGAACAAATTGGCTGGGGAGCCTGTTGGGGTCATATCACGTGCCAGTGCAAGCGGAGGACTTTTAAACAGCCATGACCGGGCTTGATGCTATATTTAGCGTGGAGCCCAATTGAGTACTTGTGGCCGTTTTGAAATATCCTATTGCTAGGGTTTTCTAGCAAATTCGGTATGCCTGATGACGTCATATATCAGAGCTAAGGGAGCCTGTTTTGGACGTGCATCACGTACCGTTACGAAATGTCTGATACCAATGCAACTTTTACGGACCATTCTCGTACCATTCCTTAGCTCATTATTCCCGTACCATTCCGCAGCTCATGGTGAGGTGTACTGGTACAATTGTCCGCACGTTCGCAATGGTACATAGTGAGAGCCCAAATGGGCTCCTTTTTGTACTGGTAGACTTTTAGTAACGGTACGAATTACGCATTTCCCGTAATAGTCTAACGTTTGTACTGGTCCCTTATATGCACCCTCGTAATGGTACAAACTTTGGAATGGTACGCAGCCCGTACTGGTCCCTATTTTAATCCTTCGTAATGGTACGCCCTTCGGAACGGTACGGATATCTTTTTTTTTTTTTTTTAAATTCATAGACTGTCCCAGCCGCCCTATCGGCAGCTATGCAGCATTCAACTATAAATACAGGTTCTCCCATTTCTTACTTTCAGAAACCAGGCCGTTTATCACAAACTGCTTCCTACCAGCTAACAAATAGAAGCCACTCTACTCATAGTTCTAATATCTGTCCTGTATCTCTGAACTTGTCAGGCCTTTCCTGGCCCTCCTCTGCTTCTGTGTAACCATAATCACTCGTCTGCGATGCTATTTAAAACTGTAGGATGAGACTGCCCGGTAGGTCCGGGGGGCCGTATCCTGAGTAAAGTGTCATTTCTAGCTGTTTGTACCGCTATTGCCAGGCTGCCGAGTCCTGTGCTGCCTCTCGCAATAGTTGTGTTTGTGCCGCTACATTGAGTGCCGATGTGACCGTAATTGTAGTTCTGGAGGTGTATGTGGCTTGCTCGTTGATGTGTTCCAGATCAGAGTTTACTTGGCGCCATTTAGGCGCAGAAGTGAACTAATTATGTGTTGTGTAAAGTGTGTCGTGTTTTGAAAGGTATGTTCTGAGCTGTTGGTGGTGTTGTTGTCGTTTTGTGATGTAGACTCGTCTGTTTGTGGATCATTGAAGTTTGGTGACCATGAAGTGCTTGACCGTGTTCTCTCTTCTTTCCCGGCTCTCGCGCGTACTCGTCAATCTCGGAAGCCGTAAACCGTTGTCGGGCAGGAAAATGGAGTACCCAAGTCCGTTTTCCATCGTGGGGCGTACATGAAAGGGGCACCACTCCCTTTACCGTACTGTGGCTGTAATGTTTGGTGTTTTGTGAGGCTCAGAGGTTGATTTCGACGCGTTGGCGCGTTATTGACAGAGGATGATCGTGTTCTTGAAGATAGGTTCTGTGCTGTTGGTGGTCGTGGTGATGTTGTTATGGCTATATCCGTCCCTTCTACTCCGCGTCTCCACCGCGTACTCCTCGATCTCCGATGCCGTAAACTGTTATCAGGCAGGAAAACGGAGTACCTAAGTCTGTTTTCTATCGTGGGCGTACATGAAAGGGGCGCAACTCCCTTTGCCGTACTGTACTGTATGTTTGGTGTTTCGTGAGGTTCGGAGGTCGATTTTCGGCGCGTTGACGCGTTGTTGATAGAGGATCATCGCGTTCTTGAAGATAGGTCCTATGCTGTTAGTGATCATGGTGTTGTCGTTTCGGCCATATCCATCCCTTCTCCTTCGCGTCGAAACGCGTACACCTCGATCTTCGATGCCGTAAACTGTTGTCGGGCAGGGAAACGGAGTACCCAAGTCCGTTTTCCATCGTGGGCGTACATGAAAGGGGCGCAACTCCCTTTGCCGTACTGTACTGTATGTTTGGTGTTTCGTGAGGTTCGGAGATCGATCTTCGGCGCGTCGTCGCGTTGTTGAAATGGGATGGTCGTGTTGTTTTGCGTCTCTGGATTGGCTCTCCTCCTGAAGAGAAGGTTCGTAGCCAGCGCCGCGTACAGGCTCCAGAATCCGGCTTCGCTGGCCACGGTACGGATATCGTACTAATCCCCATTGCGCCCACTTTGTAATGGTACACATCTCGTACTAGCCCTAATTCTGCCCATATTCCCGTACCATTCCGCTGCTCGTACCGTTCCCTAATTTATATTTCCCGTACTATTCCGCTGCTCGTACCGTTCCCCTGTTCATTTATTCCCGTTAGCTTCCTGTACCATTCCGCAGCTCGTAACATCCCGCAGCTCACCCATCCCGTACCATTCTGCAGTGTAACGCAGCTCGTACTATTCCCTAGTTCTTGCCTATGTTCCCCGTGCTTGCTACTTTGTACTGTTCCCCGAGCTTACTGCTTTTTAATGGTCCGCCGGCGTCACACTCCGTACCAGCACAAGCCTGCGCGTTCACCGCCACAAGAATAAAGAGTGGCAAACATTGCCTTGTAGCTATTTAAAAGTCCTCCGCTTACACTAGCACCGTGAACCCCTACAGGCTTATAGTTGGTATCCAGGTTTTCTAAGAGTTGTTGGCGCATACTGGCCTCTACCTCAATAGACAGTTGTTTCCACTGTAGTTAAATCATACAAAGCTTTCTTTTTTAATCTCTTTTTATATCGTTCAATGTAGCCTTGCTAGCTTTTTTCTAGTAGCTAATCTGAATTTTTTTTTCTTTTTATGTCATGCCTGTCTCCACAAGGTTTAGAAGTTTTGCGTTTTCATCTGGTCGCCATTTGTCTACCCAAAGTTGGACTCGAGATGCTCTTTTCTTCTAAGGGAGTAAATGCATTATGACATTTGTTATGGAAGTCTTTGTGAGGCCTAAAAGTAAATAAAAGTAGAGGTACTAAACCTACTTAGCTCTGTTATTTGCGCAGTATAAAAAGAGGCTGATTTTGCAAGCCTTAAACTTGCTGGGGGTGATACGTTACCAAAACGGGCTCTACCAAAACAGGCTCTACCACACGGGCCAGGGTGTAAATGAAATACAGTCGGTTAGCTGGTTAGTTGGTTTCATTTACTCTGACCTCTCCCTTCTTTTAGTTGGTATATAACCCCAATACACTATGACCAGGGTACGGATTCGTATTTTGGTCTAGTGGTAAAATTCAACTGGTTATGAGCCCGGATTGTGCGACCGCTGAGTGCACGGGTTCGATCCCCACAGCAGTCAGGTGTTTTTCCTGATTTCAGAGCCTCGTCAGAGCCTAGCGCAGAGCGCCAAGATGGTGCCAAGCAGGTAGAGAGCTTCAGATGCCGCCCCTTGCCAGAGTGTATAGGGTTTACGGGGGGGAGTTGGTATATAACCCCAATACACTATGACCAGGGTACGGATTCGTATTTTGGTCTAGTGGTAAAATTCAACTCTTTTCGGGATATGCAGGCTACTACTACTACGATCTATCCTTTATCTACAGTGTTGTGATTGTGAACCATTTCATGCGCGAAGTTTTTGCCTCGTTAGGGCCTGTGGTGATGAAATACTGTAGCCAACTAACCAATCAACTAACCTTAAGCTTGTTTTTAGTACATGACGTAGCACAGACTAGGTCTATTTAAACTAAGGCGAAACAATCGCTAAGAAAATGGTTGAGAAAGGAGCTACACTAAATGGGAAATTTAAGCAACCAATCACGCTGCGGGTCCTTTTTCGGTCTCTAAAACCTATTTTTATCTTGTATTTCGACATCTCAAAGTTCGCGAAATACAGTATAATATTTCCTAGTGCGTCTGATGCCGAATTATGTAAGAACCTAGACTTTGCCCTTTTTCAACTTTTATGGGCATCCGCTCAGAGTGATGGAGAATCAAGTGGAATCTTCGAAAATTACCAGTTGTCTTTGAACTCATATTCTTTCTTTTTCTCATTTTGTGCATATGCATTAAGCACATTAAGGACGTTTATTCCTGGCCAAACGTGCCTGAATGGCCCTCCTTTCATTATTTTTAACAAGGTGTGTTTGCTTTTCAATTTACTGGCATTGCGTTATGGCGTTGCGGTTTAAAGGGGTTATGGTAGGTTGCTGCATGATGGCGTATCCTCTAGAAATCAAGTTTAAGAAAGCATTGAAATATGAAAAAAAAAGTTTTCGCAAATGCGAGAATTCGTGATAGTTCTAAATTCTGGCATGAAGCAAACCTAGGGTCAATTCTGACCATGGTCAACGTGTGCTTAAAAAAGGAAACCACTTTGGGCTCCGAGATCTTGATTAAAAAACGAAGACAGGCTAGTGACAAATTCATCTAACTAATGAGGTTTGGGAGCCTTTTCTAACTACTAACGTTAAGTCTTAGATTTAAAGATCTCTAAATTCATAACGTGCATGTCAAACGTCTAACGAATAGCAGCGCCCTGATAATATTAATAACGGTGTCTGTTTTAGGCTAGCGTGGACAGGCTTGTACTGTTACGGAATAGCGGCACGAAAGAGCCGCATAACGTATTCTGAGCAGACTTGTAAACTTTTTAGCTGCAAGCACCCTGCAAACCGCCGCCAAGAAGCATTTTCTCAAGCGCCACCCGTCATAACCGACGACGACTTCTGATAACACACTTCTGATATAGGTGGGGTGACTTACTTGTCATCTGACGGATGTAGACGATGTTAACTGGGATGGCCGTAGAGAAAACGAATCGGATTTATATACGCCTAGACCGGGAGCCTTTTCCGAGCCTGGTGATTTTCTAGGAGTTATGGCAAGAGCAAGTGACAGCGCCATCACTGCCGCACCTGAAACGAGGTATGAATGCTCTTATAGAGAAATGTCGTCGATTACGTCGCGAACAACCCTCAAGGCAAAGAAAGAACAGAGCCATTAAAACTATGGCTGTCGCTTCCTTTTCTTGATCCCCTTCTTCTTGCCACTAATTTGTGTACACTGATAAACCTCCTCCTTCTTCACCAGCAGCCGCAAAAGAAGGTCAAACTCGCGTAAGCCGTGTTGCTGACAGCGTGAATCATCGTCATCCCCTGTACCTAATAGAATTTGGTCACAAATCTTCTCCCACTCCTTCCGGAGCATCAGCGCCGCGTCTTTTTCCGGTCCACCTTTCACTTTTGCCATCAAAAGAGCAAATTGTCGAAATTCCTTGGGGCCATTTCGGCGGGGCAAATGCTTTAAATCAAAGAAAGGTAAAGACCCCACAGGTGCATACAATGGAGTGCCAACATACCAGCAAATTTTCATTGCATGCCAGAATTTGTGGAAGTCTTCGGTCGCCGTTTTTATAAACGAAGGGTCTGCCCACCGGACCATGCCGGGCTGATTAGGAGGGATAGTCGTACGTGTGCTTCGGCGTATTTCTTTGTCATGGTCGTCGTTATCGTCATCAATCATAATTGCTGTCTCTAATTCATACATGAGTAACGTAACTTTCACATTCTAGGACCGCTTACCGATTGAGGTTCCTTCTGTACCTCTTAAGCGTTTTCTGGGCCTCCACTCCTCACCAACTTCTCCACCGTGATCACTGTTTTTCTTGAGCACTGTACTTTCCCCATCAACTTCTTCCACTTCGCGATTATACAAGGGACTGAGATCCTCTCGGGGTTCAAGCTCGTGTGGGATTACTCGTTCTCTAGCTGGATCACCCACGGCGTCTTCGGTGGCTTGCTGTTCCGTTGGGCGGGCTTCGGCCACTAACGGTCCATCAATTTCTGGACCTGCGTCTCTAGTATCGGCATCTTCGGTCGGTTGCTCTCTAGTAATGGTCTCATGCACTTGCATCGGATGAGCCACGCCACTTGCTTGTTTGGAAATTTCCGGACGGATGTACTGGGGCTCTTTAGCTTGAGCCGTTTCCACGTCATTCACTTCTCCGATATTTGTCTCCGTTGGTGCCTCACGAATGTCCTCAGTCACTAGATTCGGAACCTGTTGCTCTGGAGCCTGGTCTCTAGGGCGTATGTTCGCATGCTCCTCCATGTGAGCGGTTTGGTCACACTCGGCGTCGATGGGCGAGAGAACCTCCTGATTCCCACCTGAGGCAATTCCCTATCAAAAAGTAAGCAAAGCACCCGAGGGACCGAAGTTGGAGCTCACAGCATCCATTTTCCAGGGATAGTCGTTCAAATCGGTCGTACCCATAGACGCTCCCCAAATGTCCGCGTCAGAGAAATTGGGAATAGTAAGGTGGTGTGGCTTCATTGCAGAAGGGGATCGGCTCATATAAAGAATCTGTGCGGAGTTCATAATGTGATGGGGGTTGACATCTCGCTGCGAGGTCATGCTGCTTTTATATCTATCCCTGGACACAGCACTGCTCTCGTTGAGGACCTGCTCGACCGATGGCAAATTCCACCCACTGCTTTACGCCAGGGTTCTGAAACCGTGGGCACTGCCTAATGATGCTATTTATGAGGCAGACCAGCAACGTAGCAAAGAGGATTGGTCGAGAAGTATTCGTCATCTACGTCCACTGAATCAGGGGGGTGTCCACGATGCAGAATCCCCCGCCACAGGAATGACATGGTATGCATTGCCGCCATCAATGGCAAGGTTTTCCCTGAAAATGCTCTCATCTTCGGTGGTTGACTGGACCGGCGCACTCGGCGAAGTGATAATCAGGGATCCTCATCGAATGTCTCGCCCCAAGGATGGTTCCACCGTCTCCTCGAAAGGCAGAAGGGAGCGGCGCAGTTTAATGCAAGCTCAGTGCATCTGAACCAATGCGCTCACTCGAGAAGGGTCCCTTGCCCACTATGGGCGCGTGTATGAGACGAAGCTATCACAAAACTGTGGGTCCGGTGCTGCTAACAGCCCTCATCTAATGCTTTCTAGAGGGGCGAGACATGGCCGTCACAAGTCCCGAAAGCTATGGTGGTGATGTGCCTGTCATCCCATCATGCGGTCTCGGCTTCTGAACGTCCACATGGCGCAGTATAAGGGAGGAACATCTAAGTGTAGGCATGAAAGAAGGCCAAGCTATTGTTTCCGGACGTGCTTCGGCGAAAAGCCGCAGTTAATGAGGCGTTTCTACCCCCTCTTACAAACTAATTCTTTAATGGTACGGAATCGTGTTCTAAGAAGCGAACGCGTATGTGTCTATTATTTCTTGCTATTCATAATAATAGAAGTTTCTCAAATAGGAACTACTCTTAGGATGCTCGGCTATCTAGCTCAACTGCCTCTCCTAAATCATTTCCATCTATACGAGCTCTAATCCACTTAATGATCCAGCGCGGAATAGTGCGAAAGCAAAAGTTTAAGGTACATAGTAGCTGAGCTGATATACAAGCCTAGGCCGCGTTAGCTTACATAATAAAAGGGGTTCAAGACGTACCAGGAAAACTCCGTGGCGGATGTTGGGTTTAGCCTTATCTGGTAGGAAAAAGCAAAGAAGTACAGTCGCCCCACATAGCTTGCACAGCGCCGCAATTGTGTTTGTAACGATGAAGAATTTCAGTAAACCCTTGTACTCTCGATTGTTTACCCCCAAGTTCTGATGTTGACGTAGTTGCTGGTATGAAATTGCTGCAGAAACGAGAGGTCCTATGGCGAGAGAGAAAAGGACTACCGATTCGTATATAAAAAGTATCTTTGCCTTCCTATTCCAGATGAGAAGGCCTGACGAATCTCGTGTTAAGGGGTTCTCAAGATAGAAGACAACATCGCGTGCGGTCAAGACGATAATCGCCGTATATGGTAGATACGTAACCACAGAAGGGATGGTTAAGGCACGGAGATGGCGGGAAAGCTGTTCATGCCACGAGTTAGCAAGCTAACGGGTTTTAATAGGAATTCTTACATTTGTGCCGACGATCAGCTGGAGGGTGCATGTGATAGCTAGATCTATCCAGTTGAACCGGCTAGAAGAGGTGATCGTTATTGTGACTACCGTTATAACAGTCACAAGTAAGGCAGCTTGAGCGAGATCGGGTAGAGCACGTAAAGCCCTCTTCCAGTAGCTGTACTCCCTATATGTCGGATCCCTTTCGTTCGTTCTACGCGGCTTAATAGCCCGGTATATAAGCATAACGGTTAGGACCAGTCCGCATGAGGAGCAGACAATATAACCAATAAAAGTAGTGTGTACCATTTTGAAGAGGAGACGAGTTGTGGAAAATCTGACCAGCCACGGCTTGAATAGTACCCCCTTATATGCCAGACGCTCCAGGAGTCTGCCTCGCGGACTTGGCTGGTCTATTTGTCTAGTTTCAATACCTGGTCACGATGAAAACGCCGCATGAACGAGACCTTGCTAGTACATCGGCGTAGTAATTATAACTATCAATGGCGGCTCTCCAGCACAGCTGAACGCAGCGTTGATTGGCAGGAATGACTAGTGATTATCGCCGCAACCGGGCTGCACAACCTCATAGTACATCTACTGCGCCTGGAAGCACACCCTACAGAGAGGCGAGAAGGCTTATTCTCTCGCCCATGAAACTACAGGGGGTGACGGTAGAAACGACATTATTATGCAAACGGAGCATTCTGAGCATCTAGGCTTCGACCTTGACCTGTTAAAGGGCGCTAACAGACATCACGGACAGACGGGAGTCGGTATCTTGGTGGCCATGGGTGCTAGGGATAGGCTGAGGTTATGAATTGATTCGACTCCGTCCCTTGGTCTGTAATCCTAGATGCCTGGCGGCTTCACCATCAGGAAGTCCGCATGAATATGCCCTGGTACATGGCGTCGAGGCGTAGCTGCCAGTAGATGTCGCCGGAGCAGCACAAGATTAGCAATCGTATTGAACGCCGCACGCTTCGACAGCGGATGAAGTCCACATTGACCCTAGAGTCCAAGCTTTGTATGAAAAGAGTAGCTTTGGATACAGATAAGGGCCCGTGAATCACTGGAGTTAACCTTGCGGATCACTTGAAAGGGGGGTTCGTGAAGTATATGGGCGCTTACAGAAGCTTCAGCTAAGGTTCCTACGCAGTCTGGCTTCATGCTCGTCCTGATGGATGTGGGCCCACAGTATAAGGAGGTGGCTTCGGCCACGCAGACTTGAAGCCCTGCGTGGCTAGAGTGAGACACTAAGATATGGGCTAAGGCATGAGTGCATCCTCATGGCTGGGCGGGCATTGCTGTGTGAAGCCGTATTGGACTAGCTGCGCGGATTTCCGCCTCGGAATGCATGTAAAGGGGTTAATAGTGCATCTCATTGAGATCAGCGTGGCTTCCCATGGAGGCAGAGTCAGGCGTTTGTAGAAGGTGGATGTTATGCACCCATTAGTGGGTCCGCTTGATGATGCTCGCACGATGGAGATAGTGGCCGCATGATGCTGTTTAGCGCTTCAACGACCGTGGCCTGGTACGGAGGACGCTAGTGGACACCGCGGACAGATGGAAATGGGTATCTCAGTGGCTGTGGCGATGAAGTCGTATGGATAGGCTGAGGTAGCGAATTAATTGGATCATATTCTTTAAACAGTGCTATTCCTGAACCCCAGTGGTATCACCACCGGGGAGTCTGCATGAATATCCCCTGGTACATGGTGTTAAGGCGTAGCTACCAGTGAATGTTGCTTGCTGCGGGAGCTGCACAAGATTCGCAATCGACTTGAACGCCGCACACTTCGGCTGCAGGTGAAGCCTATATGATGTTCTAGAGTGTCCAAGCCTTGCAGGAAATAGCTCTGCACACCGATCATGACGACGGATGGATCAGTGGAATCTGCCTTGTCGACCACATGAATGGGAGCCCTAGGGATATGCGAGCGCTTACAGGATCTATAGGCAGGATGCCCATGTAGTCTAGATTCATGCTTGTCCTGATAGATGTGGAGCTTACGACATGAGGAGGTGGCTTCGGCCACGCAGATCCAAACCCTGCAGCGCTGGAGTGAGACATAGAGGGGTGTGCTGAGGCATGAGTGTAGCAAAAAGACTGGGCAAGTATTGCTATGAGAAGCGGTATTGGACCAGCTGCGTGTATATCCGTCCCGGTGTCGAGGAAAGGGGCTGATGCTACACCTCGTTAATCAGTATGAATTCCCGTGGAGGCACAGTCAAGCGTGCGTGGAAGGGGAAAGATCATGCACCCATCGTGGCCGTAACCTTGATACAGCTTGCATCTCTACTACAGTGGATACATCATACGTTTGAGGCGTAGGAGTCTGCCTTCAGCTGTCCCATCAGCCAAGCAGTAGAAGGGGCAGGATATAAAGGGACTCTATACCTCTTAAAATGATACTACTCAAACCATTCGTTCCCCAAAATCCTATTAGCTGCTATTCTTACCTCCTTGAAGATGAGTGGCTCAGAGGCTACAGTTGAGGACCCCACTCTGTATCAGGACATGGTGCGTGTGAACAGTATAGACCTTCCAGGAAACTACTGATTATGTTAGGGTATTTCACTTCCAGCCAAACCTGACAGCTCGAAAGAAGCAGTTGCTACAACAAAACAGGTATAATTACCACGCTCCATTCGGTTGGTTTCTAACACGAGATGGATATCTAGTTAGCACTAGAACGGAAAAGTTATTTAGGGAGTGGCGAGATGAATACGGAAGTAAAGGGGACGAAACACTCACCTCGCGAGATGAAGAAGCCATCTCCATATGACCCGCTTGGTAAGACCCTCCCTAATTCCTTAAAGCGTAGCTTACTCTATTAGGGGCGATGGAGAGAATGAGCACCTTGGTCACACAACTTAGGTACAAACTCGCCCAACAAGATACAAGGATTAGCGGTTGCGAAAAAAACGACCGATACATTATGAGCCATCTAGGAGAGATAGATGATCGGCTCGACAGCCTAGGAAGCGGTTTAGAAGAAACAAAGGATATCATTCAGAGAGTTCAAAAAGAAATCCGCTCTATCAAGAGGGGTAGGGATGAAACAGAGGAAGGAGACGAACGGGGTGGAAAGGCCCAAAATATAGTAACGGTACCTAAGAGAAAGAGGACACGTTTTACTTGAGATAAAAGAAGAGGAAATAGTCGAATGGGACGCTCTTTCGTTATTGTGATATTTGATGTAAGGAAGTACGTTGAATTTAGATTTCTGCTATTGGTCCCTGCACCGCTTTTACATGTGATTAGTAATGAGTCAAGATCCAGCCTTTGACCAAGAAAGTCCGTTACGCGATTACTTCATCCCGATCACGTGCTCGAATTCGCCTTGTGCCGAGGTCAAGCTGTAGCCTGCTGATGAACGTTCATGTGAAATAGCTTTGCGGGAAATCACCTTCCTTCGTCCAGGTTTAACTCGGCGATAATGTGCTGGTGACTTCTTTATTGACGGGGGGTACAATTTGCTCTTCAGATAGGAGTTAGTCTCAGTAGAATGTGAAATGAGAGGGGCTTACGAGAGTTTCTGGGCTTGGAGGCCATAAAGCATTATCTGTAGATGAATAGGTATGAAATCGACCATTGCGATATGCGAGAAAATATACGTCTGCCTCGTAATCTTGCCATAGCTCGGTGAATTTTGTTGGACCAGCACTGAGTGAACTGAGAAATAAGATGATTCCTTGTTGCCCTATCTACAAGCTACGATGCTGCTATAATATAGCTAGCAGACAAAGAAGACTTGCAAGTTTGCTACACAGCAAGCAAACTAATTGTACATAAGATGGAAGCTGCTGGAAGAAACCAACAAATTTACTGCCAAGAGTTTCCACTAGCTTTTGGAAATTTTCGTTTGTGGTCTGCTTCGACTGTACGAGTGTTTGTAGCTGCCCTAAAGACATGACTATTACGCTCTAAATAGCGGCCTGTTAACTTTATATAACTTTGCTGCGTTAAAGGAACGAAAATCAAATTTGAACTTTAAATAAAGACAGCAAGGCACGTAGAATGTGGATTTGGTTTTACGTTAGGTGACCTCTACTTTTTAGATTTTGGATTTTAAGGTATAGTTTTGGGCTACGACCATAGTTCCTAGTTTTGGTCCCTTTTGACCAGCCCACAGAGCTGTTTCGTAACGGTTTCTACGAATTTAGATTTGGTTTATGTGTTTCTGTTTCGCGCTAGGTCCCAGTTTGGGAACTTAGTTTCCAAAATTGATTTTCCATTTTACAAGGTCGTAAACGGAACCCCCAATATTAAATGTCACAGAAATAAAGGTAAAAATAAATTGTATGCATAGGCTCTGATCGTAGTTGTCTATAGCGAATTTTGTGAAACCAATTCCGAACTTGTTTACTCTCTTTACTGTGTTGTTCCAAAGCAAGTACGGTTTCTCAATTCACGAATTCTAAAATCTCGCTTGTTTCAAGTGTGATATTTAGTGCGCAACCCGACCACCTCCACGCAATAATTCGGTTCCGGATGACTAAGCTTCCTCACCACCAAGACAGGTTTGTATAGAGATGAAAATATGGGCTATTTCTTAACGAAATCTTGTAGTATGAGCTTGAACGACTTATTACTATCTACATATTCTATTCTGAATAATTATTCAAGTTTCTAAAGAGATTTTGATACCTTAGTAAAGTTGTCAAGCTGCGACGACGGTGATGTGCTTTGCCTAGTCATCTGGAAACGAATTATTGCATGGGGGTGCGACGATTTGGACGCACAGCTACTTCGCGAGCAGGGTTATATGATTGGCCAATTTTATCTAAGCGGAGAAGCCCGTAGGGACGTTTTAACGATATGGGCGATTTGGACGCACAGCTACTTCGCGAGCAGGGTCATATAATTGACCAATTTCATGTAAGCAAAGAAGCCCGTAGGGGCGTTTCAACGATATGGGCAATTTGGCTCTGTGGGCGGTTGGAGTGTATGGGTAATCCTGCCCTCCACTAGAACCGCCCATGGAGCCAATCCGTCCATGTGCTCAAACCGCCCATGGAGTCAATCCGTCCATGTGCTCAAACCGCCCACAGAGCCAAATTGCCCATATCGTTGAAACGCCCCTACGGGCTTCTTTGCTTACATGAAATTGGTCAATTATATGACCCTGCTCGCGAAGTAGCTGTGCGTCCAAATCGCTTATAAGGGGTATTAAGAAAAGGCCAACGGAATTAGGTACAATGCACCTAGCTCACTAAAATATTCTAGACCGCTCACGGACAGCTGGATACGTCTACTCCCGTTATTGTGTAGGCACTAGGATTAACAAACTATCATTAAAGTAGATCTATTAGTGTAGGCAGCAGTGCCAATCGGAGCTGTTCGGTCACACATCGTCAATTGCCTAATCGGGAAAGTAAAGGAGGGGGGGTCCAAGTATCGTTTTAGGGGGGGTTCCAAATATCGATTAGGGGGGGTCCGAATATGTCTGCCCTTCTAGAATATTGTTTTTCTTAAAATGGAAATGCATCAAGTGTCTACTTAGTACGAGCATTATACATTAAAGGACCGGATATCATGACTATACATTACGAAAGTATGATTTACGCTGACTTGACCGATTTAAACCTCCCAGTCTTAGCCAGAAGGTACTAAGACTTTGCTCGTAAGTTTTGGTGTATGCGACTTCCCCATGAGCTCATCAGCTTCTTGTTTGTTGGTGAGGTAGAGGGCGATTGAGCAATGAAGCACGGAAACGGTCTCCGCGGGTTTCACTAGGATGACGAGTTAAGGATTTACATGGGGCTGATAAATGTAATGTTGTATCCCTACTACAAGGGAGTAGTGCGGCTTAAAAAAAAATCAAACCTTGCTTAGTCCAATGCAGTGAAGACATTATATCAGATTCACTAGGCTAAGCCGCGTAATTCAATAGCCACCCGTTGCCTTTCCCGCACAAATACAGAAGATCCATCCCCTCCC
This sequence comes from Zopfia rhizophila CBS 207.26, assembly GCA_010093925.1. Classification (NCBI taxonomy): domain Eukaryota; kingdom Fungi; phylum Ascomycota; class Dothideomycetes; family Zopfiaceae; genus Zopfia; species Zopfia rhizophila. Next base: position 5,019 of record ML994725.1, on the reverse strand, counting down.
TGCTTAGCCATACCTGCATCAGACCCTCTCTTCCTCTTTCGGTTTGCCGAGATGACACCCAGTACAGTTCGTGGCTTGACAACCTCTGCCCGCTCGAAATCAATCACTATCACTTGACACGTCTCCTCATTCCACAGTATGTTGCGAGGCATGAGGTCTTTATGCAAGACCCCAAGGTCATGGATTGCTCGGGCTGAGCAGTCAACCTGTTGAGTAATGTATGGCCTGTTCTCAGTAGTACAGTGGTGAGAGATACGCTTTCCTCCGAAACTGAGTAACATCATATGTACAAGCTCCGCAATACCGTCGTAGAAATAGGGAGTATCCAGGTCTATGTTGCCCAAATGAACCGGCACATAGATGCCCTGGATTGGACGGAGGTGTTCGTAGATGGTAGCCTCCCGTTTGAGGCGATGAACGAAGTCGATAGGGGTGGATTTGGCAGCTACGGTGTATCCGTGCGATTTCAACCTGACCCGGAATAGGACGCCGCATGCTCCAGGAACACCCACAGGCTTGCAGTCGGTATCCAGGTCTTCTGAGAGTTGTTGGCGAATAAGAACAAGGAAAGTGGGTAGGTCAATCCGATGACGGCTCCCCCCATGATCTCGCACATTTGGACACGACGTGTCGAGCGGACCCCCTTTGACTAACCCGAGTAGACACTTTTGGGTGCAATACTGCCCACTCTGCACTCCTTGGTGGGAATTACGACTGGATGATAAGCTGCCAGCGGTAGCCTGGGTGCGAGACAGGTGCTGGGGTGAGGGTCGCTGTCGGCTTGGAGTGTCCGGATCAGGCTCCTCGTCACTGGGGTCATGTTGATTCTGTGGTTGCCAGCAGCTGGGGGAGCCGGTTTGAGCCGGTCTTCGTCGGAGCTGGACAGGTGACATACGAAGGAACCCATCGTGCCGAGGTGGCCGGTACTCTGATGAAGGCGCATCTTGTACAGGAATGGTATCGAGCAAATCGTCATACATGACCTCCCAGCTGTTCAATTGAGCGGCCGCCTCAGCGCGCCGCATCTGATCTCGAGGCGGCGTTTTTAGCGCCTGAAGAGTAAACGCTAGCATCTGTCCGACCGCAGTCAGATGCAGACGATTTTCCCCATCTGAATTTGGTGCCCATCCCGTCTTTTCACCAACGTCGCCCTTGGGGACGGATAGGAAGTAGTAGACCGTCCTGGGATCATCAGGCACCTGCAGGAAAATAAATGCTTCGCCGGTGCAAATACACCCATACTCCAGCCCAGCCCGGACCATATAAGAAAATGCCTGAGTAATGACCGCAGCGATTAGGCGACGGAAGTAGTCCCGCGGAGTATCGGTCTCGCGGCGCCAGATCACGTCCTCGAGTTCCATATCATCCAGACCCTCGTAGATATAACCGAGCGGGAGTTTGTGTGGAGCCTTGTATTCGATAATAAAGGCGGCAATGCGATGCTCCGTGTTCTGAGTTGCGCTAGAAGTGTTATACACGCAGAATTGATCTGCACGAGGACGGGATCTTGCTGTTCCCGTAGTTGCTGCGGCCGCTGGCTCTGTCGGGTCCGTTGAATCTAACGATTTTGCCTGCTTGGCCTGGGCTTGCAGGCGTGGTGACCGGCGTCGTCCGTTTCCTGAAACTGTCATCTGCCGTATGCCCTCCTCCAACGGCGGTTCTGGGCTGAGGGTGTTGGCATGATTTTCGAACTTTACCGAACCCCGTAGTCGAAATTTCCGTCGCAATGCTCGGTTGTTGTAGAGATGCTCGATGATTGAAGATATGTGGTCCTCAACCGTGTAGCGCTGGAAGAGATGCAAATCTAGCTCGGAACTCATCATCCTTTGTTGGACAGCCTCCCCAGACTCTTCTAAGGTATGCAACGAGGTGAAGTGCCGTTCCAAGACAAAATCTGATTCCATGAGCTCATTCCAAACGGCTTCCTGTTGTGTAGCGAAGTCTTTCCATGCACAGATCCTTTCAGGCCGAAGCTTGTTATTCGCATTCGCAGGGTCGCCTCGTGTCGACAATGTTGCATCAGTCTGGACTGTGAGGCCTGAGTAAAGATAGGTATGACAGGCGTCAAGGAGCTCGAGTAGCGTTGTCTTGCGAGTTTTCTCTTTAGCCTTTTCCTGCGCCCGCTCTGCTTCTTTGCGTCTGCGTTGTTCTTCCTCCTGGGCGCGCTCTGCTTCTTCTTGGGCGCGCTCTGCTTCTTCTTGGGCGCGCTCTGCTACTTCTCGTCTGCGTTGTTCCTCTTCGCGTCTGCGTTGTTCCTCTTCGCGTCTGCGTTGTTCCTCTTCGCGTCTGCGTTGTTCCTCTTCGCGTCTGCGTTGTTCCTCTTCGCGTCTGCGTTGTTCCTCGAAATACAGCTCTTTGTAATCGGGCGACTGAGACATGTTGCAGCAACAATAGATAGCGGGATGTTTCAGATGAAGGTTTGTTTACAGTGGATGCCTGGGCGAGTTTGGCGGAGTATCGGGCCGGATTTACTAATAATCCGGGCCGCGTTGCTTTCGCGTGAGTTACCCTGAACGGCAGATTGCGGAGGATCCGTCAGCGCCGAGATGGAGCGGGGATACAACCGCTGGTATGGTCCATTTATAAATTCTACGCCTCCTAAGATTTGGAACAAGGTTTACGACCTTATTACTAAGTCTACTCCCCCTCCTCATCCAGCCTCATCCATCCGACAAACTCCATGGCTGCGCAATACGAGCAGCTTCGCAAACTCTACCGAACACCGCAAATACGTAGACGACGTGCTAAAAGGAGCTGGGGCCTATGTACGTCGGGTTTCATGGTTTCTTCGAAGCTTTCTTTAGAGAAGTCGCCGGTGCATGAGTAAGACAGGTTCGATAAAGAAGTAATATCGAATTTAACCGCTTACTACAGGCCATTAATTCCCTACATACAGGAGCTGCGCAAAGTGGTCTTTCCAGGTGGGAATCGGTGGCTAAGGGAGCATCGATAACTATATACCCAGATGAAGTATGTACTTGAGCAGGCATTGAAGAACATGGGCACCTTGGAGTAGCCGTGATTCGTATCTTCGATTCCAGAAATGCCCAACTTGTCACATCTCTGGAGATTTTGCGAATTATATTATGGCTAAGTTTCAAAAGCGAGACACGGTTGCGCTCCTAATAGATTGCCTAAAACAAAGGAAGGATGTGTTCCTGGTTTCTTCGAAGCCCTCTTAGGCGGAGTCGCAGGTCTTGGGCCCGCAGTGAAAGCCGTGTTCGACAAGTATAAAGAAGGGGATAATTTTAGTCGGAAATAAGAGTTTCTATCAGCTATGTCGCCTTGTTTCAACGTTCAATCCCAGTCACAACATTTGACCCACTTTCCTTCGCCTTTAGCACTTCACATTTCCATGCATCAACATCCTGTACAGCCTGGTGAGGGTCCTTCCTTTTCAATATTAAAAAATTTTGGATTTCTGCTGGAGAAAATGTGTCTTCTTTAATCGCTCCTACAAATTGGTCTGCTAGCTTCTCGAGTTCATTGATGTCGTATGTGACTTGCTTCTGCTGGAGCAGTGGTTGTAGATATTTGTTAGTCTCTGCCGAAAAGCGCCTGGCGTGGTCGTTGGTGTGTGCTGATCTAAGCTCTCTGCTTGATTCTGACGGATTAAGGCATCCTTTCTTTACGGAGTGGATTTGGCGCGGGGCCGTTGATGGTGGACTTGTTTCAAGTGGGTCGGTTTCATTCCAGTATATTTGAAGGAACATCTCTCGCATCTGGTCTTTCTTGGCTAGAGTAAACGCGATTTGATTGTCAATTCGGCCAGGGCGGATGAGGGCTGGGTCTAGTTGCTCAGGGAAGTTAGTCGTCATCACAAGGATGCGGCCTTCTTGGCTGGCGACTCCGTCGATGGCGTTGAGGAACCCGGAAAGTGATATGCCTCCTGTTAACTCTTCGTCTGTGAGAGTGATACTTTCCGTATGTTCACTATAGTCTCGTTTACCGCCATCCTTTTTATTTTTTGAGCTTCCTTGATCTCTTTCGAGGCCTGCGGAATCGATGTCCTCAAGAAGAACTATGCACCTTTGAGGCAAGCTGCTGAAAAGCGCACTAAGATCAGACTCGGTAATCTGCGGATCAAGGGGAGAGATGATGTAAACATCTAAGCAAAACAAACCAGCTAGTGCAAAGCTCAGACTAGACTTCCCCGTACCTGGTGGTCCATGAAAGAGATATCCTCGACGATAAGGAATACCCCTTGATGCATACCACCGGTAGCTCCTTGGTTGTAGGTATTCATTCATATCGGCGATGAGCCCTGCTCTCTGCTGCGCATCCAGAACGACGGTATTTATGTTGCGGGTAGGGCGTGAGGCAACCCTCCTCCATGCTCCTTGATATCGCCTTACATCTTTGGACTGTGGGCTCCAGACAATCGTCTTTGATTTTTCTTGCTCAAATTCCCAAGTTTTAATCGCCTTGAGCAACTCTTTGATCGGTTCAGTGGACCAGCCTAGTGTCTTCAGTACGATGTTCTCTTCATCTGCGTACCGAGCTACCTTCTCCCGCCTCTGTCGCTCGAGGATGAACAAACGACATCCTCGCCAAAAGCGATACCTGCCGAAGAATAGCTCATACAGCGGTATGCTTTTCGCAGACCATCTCCCAGCATGAAATAGCTCGGACGCGTCGAGAAATTCGAAGGCGTATAATAATTAGACATAAGATGTTAATTAATCTTAATATGGACTAATTGTTGCTTCATTATTACTATTCATAACTATGTTTCACCCCAAGATTCCAAGATTGGATCGACAGGGCATGAAGCCAGCATATCCATATTGATATTGATGAGGTCCCAGACATATGTATTGGGCTTGTTGTCGAATGGTAGCGGCGTCGTTCGAGAGGAAGTCGTCCTGGAATCGGAACCACCATTCCAGAACTCTGGCCTGCACAGTTGGGTCGGGAAGACCTGTCCACACGCCATAGACGTGTTGGTCCTTCATTGCCTCATAAATATCTAAGACACGGCGCGTCCAGTCTTTCCCTTCAAAGTATTTCTCGAAGAAT